>JAGKQL010001197.1:0-11019 GCA_018398635.1 Cyprinodon brontotheroides
ATAGTGCGGTGAGGTGGGACAAAGGGGGCCAAATATGGCCAGATGTGGGTATTAAGTACTTTTACGCGTTTGGCGAGGGGTGAGGTTGGGACCCAAGTCAGATGTGAGTATTAAGAGTTTTCGGAGTGTTTGGCGAGGGGTGAGGTGGGACAAAGGGGTCCCAAGTCGGACAAAGGGGATCATTGTTGGGGTTTTTCGAGCTTTTGAGTGCCAGTGTGGGCTAAGGTGGGCAGGTGGATGTGTGGAGGTCAGACTGTGCGCTCAGCCTGTGGCGGGCCCGCAGTGCTCCGTCTCTGGGGATAGGATTTCCATGGGCCCGGTCCCTGGTTGTGGAGCCTGGTCCCGGTCCATGGGCCTGTGGCGGGCCCGGGGTGCTCTGTCTCTGGGGAGAGGATCTCCATGGGCCCGGTCCCTGGTTCTGGAGCCTGGTTCTGGACCCAGGCCCTGCCGATTACTGTCCCCTGGTGTCGACACCTGTCCCTGGGGTGTGCACTGGTTCTGAACCGGGCCCCATGGTTCTGGAGGCCTGTGGAGAACCAGGGCGGTCCAGGGCCCGCTTCATGGGCCTCCCTGGTTCTGGAGGTGTTTAACCGGGTCTGCTGAGTCTTGTCCCCTGATGTTGACACCTGTCCCTGGGGTGAGGGGCTGCACTGGGTGGCCTTGCCCCTGGTAAGGTGGTAAAACTTGGAAAAAATTCCAAAAAATGGTTAAAAGTTTAAAAATACACGCTTTAACATGCTGACTGCTGTCCCAGTGCTTTAATCTGGCCAGATGCCCATTCATTGTTGCTGTTGGGTCGCTGTGAACCAGGTAAGTTTGTAAAATTTAGAAAAAAAGTACTTGTTTTTTAACTGTTTGAGTGCCAATGGTGGGTTGAGGTGGGACAAATGGGACCCAAGAGGGCCAGATGCGAGTATTAAGTACTTTTACGGCGTTATCGGAGCGTTTGACGAGGGGTGTGGTGGGACATATGGGATCACTATTGGTTAGGGTTAGGGTTAGGACATGTCCAGTTGTTCAGAATACTCCTGTGTCCATCAGTTAGTGCCTCTTGGTGACCATGCCCCTGGTAAGGCAAAGTTTTCATTTGTCCCATTCAAAAGTGCGCCGGGTTGGCAAGTTCTTTCATCCCAAGACATGTCCAGTTCTTCGGTATAGCCCTGTGTCCATCAGTTAGGGCCTCCGCGTGTCCGTGCCCCTGGTAAAGCAAAGTTTTCGTTTGGCCCATTCAAAATGCGCCGGTTTGGCACATTCTTTCATCCCAAGACATGTCTCAACCCTAACTGCCTCCTCTTGTCCCTTCGCCAAATGCCTCATCTTGTCCATAGTTTCTCGATGCTGGGACATGTCCAATAACTCGGTGCGCCCGATTGTCTCAATGAAAAGAACTACCGGGCTGTCCCATAGTTAGATCCACACTAATGTCTAATATGCAGTAATGCGGGGTGTCCCCAGCCAATCGTCCTATACTGAGTTATACAAAGTGTCCAGGCGCCCTCTGGTGGTCAATCGGGGAATCTACCGATTCGATACCCTAACCTGCCCTTTTTTGTGAAACTTTGCCCTGTTTGGGGGTCCGCCATGGGCTCAGGGTGGGCGTTAAAAATCGGGTGACCCGGGCATAAGGGTCACAAGGCTTTGCCCTATTTTTGGGCCCCGGGCCCGTGAGCCTGTGAGCTTTAGTTTGGCCCCTAGAATTTTTAAAAAAAGGCAGTTTGCTGCCTCCTTCTGGCCGAAAACTCTATCCGACCCCTATTGTGGGTTAGGGTTCTTTCCAAAAAAGAAGAAACATTGACAAAACTTATACACGTTGATTAAATGAAGATGTGAAAATTTGCATGTTTCACACATAGTACATGTGAATAAAAATATAACAGGCGCTAAAGGCATGGAAGGAATTCCCAGTCCTCTTTGCTATATGAATCATTGATAGGAGGCTACTCTACCTACTTCCTCTTCCTACTGTACCTCCTAACTTACTGACAACACTATTCAGACAGCACTTATCTTTATGATCCCTGATGCACTACTGCTCTAGCTTAAGAGTCCTAATTGATTTGCTGCATTCAGATTGAGTCCCTGCTTTTGGAACCTCTGTAGTCTCGAAGGACTACAGAGAGGAGGTGGAGCAGCTTGTGGGCTGGTGCAGAGACAACAGCTTGATCCTGATCGTGAAGAAGACGTAGGACATTAGCATAGACTTCAGGAAGAAATGGCCGGACCACGCTCTACTGCTCATCAACAGCTGAGCTGTAGAGGTGGTCAGCAGCACCAAATTCCTGGGGGTGCACATTACAGACTTCACCTGGACTATGAATACCTCCTCACTGGTCAAAAGGGCACAGAAGCGCATGTAGTTCCTGCAGAGGATGAGGAAAGCCCACCTGCCCCCACCGATCCTCACCACCTTCTACAGAAGCACCATAGAGAGCATTCTGACCAGCTTGGTCACTGTGTGGTGTGGAGGCTGCAACATCTCAGACTGGAAGAACGTGAGAAGAGTGGTGAGAACAGAAGAGAGGACCATCGGGGCTCTTACCTCCATTAGGGGCATTTCATGCCAGCTCTGCATGTCCCAAGCCGGTAACATCATCAACACCCTCTCACAACCCCACCATGGAATGTTCTCCCTGCTGTCCTCTGGAACCAGGACCAGAAGGTTCTACAACAGCTTTTTGTCAGCTCCCATAGGACAGTTGAACTGTTGAAAGTCTAATTAATTCCAAAATCGAGATCAAGTCCAAAATCGAGACTCTGCATTACATTTGTAAACATCATATTTGCACTATATGCAAATTTTCAAATCACTTTAAATACAACTCATTTCAGTGTTCTACTGCATTTTGCACCATATTCGTTTATTTTATTTTGCACTGCTCTCAACCTTACTTATCAATGTCTTTTGCACCATGTCCTTAAACTGGTTTTCCTTTTCTCCTACACTGTTTACATTTTGATCACTGCTGCACTTTATAAATCCAAACATTTTGCATTCCCTGCTTATCTGCTCATTTAAAGTCTAAAAACGGTATGCATCGAAATTTAGTTTCATAGACACTCTGAGTACAAAGTGACAATAAAGTTTGTCTAAGTCTAGGTCTATGTCATGATTTTGGCGCTGATGGCTGGGTTGATTGCTCATTTTATTCACCTCTCTAGCTCTACCCTGTTCCTCACCACTCATCAGATCCACCTGTTTTGGTTTCCTATTTAAGCTGCCAGTTTCCCAGCCATCAGTGGCAGATTATTCTTGAGCCTTTGATGTTGAGAGTTCTCTAACGTTTCTGTTGTGTTCTGATTGCTTGATTCTGATCTATATTTGGACTTTTAAGCCTGCCTGCCCCTGTTTTATTAGTTTGCCAGCCTGTCTAGGGACTCTTGTCAGATTGTTCTGTGGACTGAACCTGGATCTGCCTCTTGACTTCACCCTGTGAATTATCCTGTCTTTCTTTGCAAGCTCGGACCTGCTCCGGCTCCTAGAATTCTCTGGCGTCTGCTGCGTTTTTGTTCAGTCAACCGGCTGGAATCATCCTCATTCTCTGAGCATGAACTGAACTGTCAAACCAGGTCCGTGACTTGCAAATCCATAATCATCCTCCGTCAGCTAATCGCAGTCACTAACCTGTGTTTCTCTCCAATAGACTTTCCTGCTTCAGATGCCCTAGCCCGAAAGCCACTGCCATGGCAGAATCTGTATTGTTTGAATAAACGCTTTTTTTTTTAGAAATCCAATTTGCGTCTTGCCTGAATTCTGGGTCCTACATTCTGAGCTTATTACAGTCTAAATCTAAGTGAATCATTTTAAAGTACTTCACATTGTTTGTGGTTAAAGTCTTTCAAATAGAAATACAGAAGGCATCATTCTGTTCTGGCTCTTGAAGGAGGCGGTCGCACCTCCCTGCTCTGTCCCTCCTTTGCTGGGTCTTGTCTTTTCTGAGCTCTCTCTTAATACCACCCAAACTCAAAATAAGTGATCTGGTCAGTTGGTCTCTCAATGCAATTGATCCAATTTACTCAACTGGAAGACAGGGAAAAGGAGACGTGTCCTGTCCTGCCGAGAAATACTTTGTGGGATACATCATGGACTCCTGGAAGGCTTGGAGAAAGGTGTGTCTCACAATTTTGTCAGTGGAGGATAACGAAGATGTATGGATTCTTGGTTCTATAATACTCTGATTTCTCCTGTTTGGATTTGGAGGATACCTGATGTATCTACAATTACAGAGGATGTCAGCGGTAGTTTAGGCATTGATCCGGCAGCGGTCGATGCCCTCACAAAGGCTGTGAACGAGCAAGACAGGGAGATGACTGGCATGCTGGGTGCAATTGAACATAGGCTGACTGCAGTGGTTGAACTCAAATGTTAGATGGAATAATAATCTTGGATATGCACGAATGTATAGCCAGCAAGGGCAAGACTCAAGGCTGATAGAAAATTTCCTGAGCAGCCAGCTCTCAAAACAATAAGTGTTATTCTGGATTCTGCCTCCACGATTTATCTAATATCCCCTGGATGTTATGACAAAAGGGCTCAGAAAAACTGCTCCTCCCCTACCCACAAACATCTGTGGATGCACCCAGAAGGGTTGATAAATTTCCATCTCATCAAGGTCATTGCCAGTGGTCAGCGCTCACGGACATATTAAAAGCTCTCATCATACACACACAACTAATTTCTCTAAAATGTCAGATTGACTTCATGTGACTCCGCCTCTGATGTGACCCTCTGCTAAAAATACAAATGTCTGTCTCGTGTTTTTATGTGCTTTTCTTGTGCTGAGGTTTTATGATATTTCAAACTGTATGCTGTCAAGGATACAGTGTGAAATATCATGCCCCCCACCCTCTCTCTTCCCCACAATGTGACTCCTATCTTTCCACAGAGATAAAAGGCAGTGCTATAGGTAACCGCCTGGGACCGGGGAAGCATGGTAATCGTTGGGAAACTGGTTGCCAAAGGCAGCGATCTGCTGCATGCATGGTCTAAGAAAATCCGTTCCCCCTCTCAGCTCCCCCACCGCAATGTATGCGATGTATTGTGATGAGCGGTTTGTACTGAAACTGAAAGCTCGGTTGCAATGTAAATTGTAGTTGATAATAAAGATTGATTGATTGACATAATTAGACTTACATGGAATACATTGCAGCCATTAGCATTAAGCTATGATTGAGCTCAATGCAGAAGGTATAAAGAACCGTTTTAATTATATACACACATTTTACAACATAAGGTTACCAGCTAAAAAAATATATATTTTTTTTTCAAGCCGGATATATGACACGGATGTTACGCAAAAAGTAATAGATACCTCTTGAGTGATACTGCTTGGTTTACTGTAGTTCACTACAAATAAACATCACTATATAATCATTGTATATAGACAGTCTCTCTGTGCTCTCTGGCTCTTTATAATGTTTTGCATATTTAATATTTAATTTAATATTTTATACATGCATATTTAACAAATTGCCAGTATCTATTGGTCTAATACCATGCTCACATTCGAAAGGATGTTCATTATCTTATCGATCAGAACATTTTAAGAAAAGATGAAACATCAGATTCAGTTTAGTTAGATAAACAGCTCACCTGAAACCAACGGCTAGTTTGCTTTTTGTTTGATGGCAGGTGTATTTTACGGAATGATGGTGTTAGGAATCCAGTTTGTGTGGGTTGTTTTTGTGTTTTTCTCACTCTCCACCACCAGGTGGTGCCCTATCCTCGTTTGTCCTCCTGCACACCTGGTGGTTGGTTCATCAATTCAATTTTTTCAATTCAGTTTATTTATATAAGCGCCAAATTTACAAACACACATGTCATCTCAAGGCACTTTACAGTTCAACCAGATCATACAGTCAAATTGATACAAAGTTTTTCTATCTAAGGAAAACCAGTTGATTGCATTGACTCATTGACTCAAATACAATCCCCCACACTAAGCATGCTTGTAGCGACAGTGGAGAGGAAAAACTCCCTTTTAACAGGAAGGAAACCTCCAGCAGAACCAGGCTCTGTGTGAAGCGGCCATCTGCGAGGCCGACTGGGGTTCCAGGAGACAGAAGAAGCAGAGACACAAAAGCAGCTGTAAAAGGCCCCGTCCAGGAAAACACACAGCCAGGCAGGCCAGGCGACCAAAGGCAGCTCCCATGCCAGAGGGGCGAAGAAGAGAGATCACACTCAGTCCGCGGTCAGAGAAACAGGACCACACACTGGAAAACAGGCCGATCTCCAACATCTATAAACAAGGGTGTTGATAGAAGCAACACAGCTGATGTTTCTTTCAAGGATGGCCCGTCACAGCCAAACAGGAACGAGACGAGGCTAAAGCTACTCGAGGAAAAGCAGAGAGAGCAGAAAGGTTAAGAGATTGAACTAACAGATTCTGCAGAATAGGAGAACAGAGAGGTAAACAGAAGAATAATGATGAAATGGGGGTCCCTATGTCCTCCAGCTTGATCCTAAGCCTATAGCAGGATAACTTCACTAGAAAGATAGCTCAGGATAACCTTACAAAGACTCCCTGGCACTATAAGCTTTATCAAGAAGGAAAGTTTTAAGCCCTGGCAGCAAAAGAAAGTAGACAGGGTGTCTGCCTCACTTGGACTAAAACTGGTAGTTGATGTTCCACAGGAGGAGAGGAGCCTGATAACTAAAAGATCTGCCTCCCATTCTACTTAGAAATTCTCAAGGAACCACTAGTAAACCTGCAGATTGAGGAAGCGAAGTGCTCTGTTAGGAACATAAGGAACAATCAGATCTCTGATATAAAAATGGAGCTTGGCCATTTAAAGGCTTTTATATGTGAGAAGGAGGATTTTCTTCTTCCTCCATCACTGAGGAGTATTTGAGCGGTTGACTGCCACTACCTCCCACGCATCAGACTGTTTGCCAGTTTGGAGTACTCTAGCCAAGCTGAGATTAGCTGAGTCTTTTTTTTTTTTTTTTTTTTTACAGTGTCCTGTGTATCTGGCAAGGTGGCAATAAGAATAATTGTCTTGATGCCAACAGGAGCCCAGATTCTACTTTCACAAGTGAAGTAGTACGGTATGGCAATTGCCATACTGCTCCACTTTGTTTCATGTATATAAGAATTGCTTTATTATAATTATGCAGGGGAGTTTTACGAGTTCATATGGACACTGCAGTATGTAAGTAGAAAAAGAAAAAAACAGAAAGAAGAAGAAAGAAAAAGAAAAAAAGGACAAAAGATGAAAGAAAGAAGGAGATAGAAAGGAGACAATGACAAAACATTTTCAGTCTGCTTTATCACCTGCAATGAGATGAAAAAAAAAGAACAACACAACCAAAGACATGGTACAAGATATACAATAAAGCAAACACCTTGAAACTATAAGCTAAAATAATATGTATTAAGTCTGACATGTACTCTGTGTGTTACCTGAAGATATGAATGTGGGGTTTCTGTTTGGAGAGTGAATCTCTAAGTACCTGAAGCCTAGCACCTGTAGTTGTTTGTGTGTGAGGGTGAACTTGTGCATGCATGTCAAGTTTTAACCATAGAAAAAATGCTCAATAGTGGTTGTGGAGGCCAGAGAGGCACACCCCCCCAGGAGCACTGGAGTCCAGCGCCCGAGGAGACCCAAAGCCCAGGCGCCCAAAGGGAACCCCAGGCAAAAGGCACCAAGAGTGAGGGGGCCAGCCCGGAAATCAGGACCCACCAAGGGGAGGGAGGAGGAGCAAGCCGCGAAGAGGCCCCAGCCAACGCCATGCAGGCGCCCGGGGAGCGGCGAGGGGCGGAGATCAGCGGGCTTTACGCCCGGCAGCCCGCACCACCCTGAAGCCAGAGGCCGGGCACGAACACCAGCCCCCACGGCGGCACCGGCCAGCGCCCCATCCCACAGACACTACGGCTCACGCCCCGCCCCGGCACCAAGCCCCGGCGGCCCGGCCGTAACACCCACGCGACGACCGCACCACCCAGGAAAAACACTCAGGCGGGGGCCGCAGCATCCGCCGCTAACCCGGCCCTTGGCGCGGCGGACTCCCAAAAGCGCCCCGGCCAGCGCAGCCCCACCCCACCACGGAGCCGATACCAACAGCGACAGCGTTACACTTGGCGCACAGAAATCAGCCGAGCAGAAAAGCGCCCGGTCTCAAGATCAAGAAACGCAGACGCAGCGGGCTGTACCAGCCACCCCCAGCAGCCCGGGGGCAGCACAAAGCCAGCCGAGGCGGGCTCTCACCGCTCCCCAAAGGACCCGAAGCCAAAGCAGCACAGCAGCCACGTCCTCCGCCAAAATTTTTATTTATTTTATTTATTTAAAAAATAAAATAAATAAATAAATAAAAAATAATAAAAAAATAATAATAATAAATAAAAATAAATAAATTGAGGTAGAATTAATTAATTAATTAATTAAATAATTACAATTAAAATAAATATGCAAAGAGGAGAAGTCTTGGCCCGGAAAAACCGGAGCCCAAAACAGGACCCAAGACCGCACCCCACCAGCATGCGTTACCTGCAGCTCACCCCCCACCGAACCGATTACCACAGAACCCGGCATAGGAAAAAAAAACTTACACGCCCAGGAACCGGCATCGTAGCAAAAGGCACGGCACCGACACCGAAAATTCCCGAACAACAGCCAGCCCCACCCCGAACCGGATCCAGTCCCAGGCCCCAGGGATCCGAGGGCCCAAGGGCACCCGATCCCCAGACAGGAGCCCCAACAAAGCCCCGGCCGGCCGGCCTGGGGCCAAGAAGGCCGCCAGGAATGAGCCAGCAGCCCCCCGGGCATCCCACCCCAGACCCAGCGAGCTACACCAGTGCACCCCGGTGAGCCCCGGCGCCAGCCAGCAGAGGGAGAGCAGGACGGGGAAAGTCTCCGCACTTAGCGGAGACTTGAGATGTATTTGGGAGAGGGTGCGGTTGAGGGAGACCCCAACCTGTGGGAGGAAAAAACAAAAAAACACACCATCTCAATCATGCGCCTTCCCTCCCTAGTGCCCCCACTGTGGTACCTCAGAAGAAAAAAAATTGAATAAAAATTGAATAAAATAATAATAATAAATAAAAGAAAAATAATAACAACCGCGGACACACATTCACACATAACACTCACATCCAATAATACCAGGACCAAAAACCCGGCGACACCGGTGGTTGGTCCCGGGACTATCAGGATGACCCCATAAGATGAAGCGGTTCTCCAAAAGTGAGTGGTATTGGTAGCGAGACCGCGGTGAGGAATTGAGGCGTGACAGACAGGTGGCGCCAAGTGGCGCCAAGTGTGTGTGTGTGTGTGTGTGTGGTGTGACTATAAATTGTGAAACGTGTGAGAGCAAACTGTCCCTTATAGCTGTATGTTGCCGCTTTTTAGACCAATCAAACCCACAAAGTAATCGCCTTACTGGCTTCTACATGCAGTCTAATTAAAAGAACATTAGATATGAGAAAAATTTCACCTGGAACTGAAGTGCCAAAATAATGATTGGCGTGGACGTCGGCATATTATTTGTAACAGAATAAACTTTCGCTACGCCCCAGTGTTGCCAACTTCGGCGACTTTGTGCGCTATATTTCGAACCCCACTCCAGTTGACTCTTTTTCAAAAAACAAATCTATACTCGCCTTTTGGAGACTCTTCACGTGAAAATACGTATACGTTCCTTTTCTGCCTTGTCACTCCAGCGGCAGGTGCTGCCGTGGGGCGCCTCCTCCATCCCAACCCCGTTCTCCCCGCTGTTGTAGCAGGAGTCCCTCTCAGCGCTGCAGTCAGGGACACAGCATGTTTTAAATTTAGCGTCCAGACTGCAAATAAAAGCGCACATGCGCCGGGATTGACGGCGCAGGTTGATCATAATATAACTGAATTTGAAATATTTTATCTTAAATAAATATGAAATGGCGTTTGATTCACACAGCCACATGTTCATCTGTTTTCTGGTTGCAGGAGTGGAGAGGGATTATCCGCACTCATGGGGCAGAGAGCTGTGTGCATTCTTCTATTTCCCTTTGCCACATCATGTCTCTGTGAGATGGGCTTTTCAGCTGTTGCTTCACTGAAAACAAAATACGGATCTCGATCTCAGCAGAACATTGAGCATGACTTGAAATTGCTGGCAGTATCAAGCCTGCAACCCCGTTTTGAGAAACTGTACAATGCAAAACAGGCTCATTGCAGCCACTAATGCAGGGATAAATAGACCTGTCTTGCTAGATGGATTTCACTTGCTTTTCTTTTATTAACAGATTGCAGAGTGGAAACTTACAATTTTTTCTATCTTTGAGCTTGATACAAATTTTGACACAGCTGCATTTTTTATTTTCCTAACTTTATTTTTGAGCTTGCTGTTATTTGATGTAGATAGTTTGTATTTAGAGTACTACTTGTTACTTCAATAAAATTGGAACATTTTAAGATTGTTGAATATTTCATTAGCATTGTGTTGGGCTGATGGGGACAGGCGGGGCTTGAAAATTCCCCCTTCTTGTCCAAAGTGGGGGAATGACAGAAAAAGTTTGAGAACCACTGCCATAAGTGAACCTAAAATCGGATGTGAGGGGAGGGCGGCGACACCGCCACACACCAACCCATCTCTTTCCTGCGTCAAGCCCGGCCCCCCACCCCGCACGCGGACCGGACCACCCCCAGCATGAGCCCCCCTGGGACCAGGGCCCACCCATCCCGCCTGCCACCCAACCAGAACAGCCCCCCCCTTCAACCGGGCACTTCATGCCCCTCCATCCAACCTTCTTTGGGAAGAGCAGAGGTGACAGCCCCACCACGGCAGGCCACCTAGGCCCCGTAGCCAGCCCCAGCCAAAACCATGGACCAGGTGTGGCTTGCTCTTCCTCCAGGCCCAGACTCCAGGCGGCAGCGGAGAACAGGGGTGTGAGAAGACCCGATCCTCCCTGCGCCTGTTAGAATGTAGTTTTGAAGCCTTCAGCAGATGCAATTAAAACTGGGAGTACCAAGAGAGGGTGTCTGGCAGAGGAGATTCCAGGAGATAGGCAGTTACCCCAGGAGAGCTGGACAGGGCCCCTGAACCCT
>JAGKQL010001198.1:20559-33651 GCA_018398635.1 Cyprinodon brontotheroides
CTAACAAACTAACAGTGCACATGATGTATAAATAATAAGACCTAACATAATCTAATTAAAATCAAAATAACTCCAATTGGGGAAAAGGTTAAAACAATTAAATGCGTCTGTTTAACATAAGATCGCTTCCTCTAAAAGTCTACTAGTTAATGACTTTGATTTGTAGATAATCATTATTGACTTGTTTTTGAGCACAGAAACCTGGCTGCAGCAAGAGGATTATGTGAGCATAAATGAGGCAACCTTCAAGTTGTTTAATTTTCACATACCCAGAAGTCACAGGAGGAGGAGTAGCAACAATCTTCCAGTCTGACTTACTGATTACTCCCAAAAACAACTCCAATACCTACAACTTTGAACATTTAACCCTTAATTTCCGATCCAAATTTCAAGGCAAGAAAACCTCTTTCTTTTTTGTAACTTTGTATCGTCCATCAGGTCCTTACTCTGAATTTTTAGATGAGTTTTCAGAGTTCCTTTCTGATTTGGTATTAAATACCGACAGGTCATCATAGTGGGAGATTTTAACATCCATGTTGACATTGAAGGCGTATAGCTTAAGAGCAGCCTTTAATGCTATTCCACTATTGGCTTTGTTCAAAATGTGAATAGTCCCACCCATTCTCATCTTCATATTTTGATCTTGTGCTGACATACGGCATAGAATGTGAAGAAATAACAGTATTTCCTCACAACCCTGTCCCGTCCTCTGACCATTTTCTAATAACCTTCAGGATTACTTTAACAGAGTTCTCCTCCCCCAAAAAAAGAAGGTTACATTTCAGTAGATTCTTTATCAGATAGAGCAGTTATAGCATTTTAAAGAATCTGCTTCACTTTCTCTCCTCTGTGTCACTGAGCAGTGCTGCAGAGTGCAAAAGCTTAGCTTATTCCCTCACAGGTTGATGAAGGAAACTGGAGAGAAAAAATATCGCCCACAGGCCCGCGGAGTCCTTCCTTGGGTCTGAAAAAATGGTTTACTGCTGTATAAGAGGACCCTTTGTAAAGCAAGAGTAGCAACTTCTCCTCATTAATAGAGGAGAATAAGAATAATCCTAGATTTCTTTTAATACAGTTGCCAACCTCACCCCAGAGCCATAGCTCTGTTGAACCGTCCATTCCACCTGCTCTTAGCAGTACGATTTTAAGGAATTCTTTATAAATAAGATTGATCTTATTAAAATAAAGATCATAAGCTCTCCTCTATCCGCCGATTGTACCTGAGGTAGTCATGGAATCTGAACCGGTTTTAGACTGCTTTGATCCAGTTGAACTTTCTGAATTAGCAAAATTATTGTCTTCATCTAAGCCTTCAACTTGTATGTTAGATCCAGTTCCAACCAGGTTATTTAAGGAGGTATTCCCTTTGATCTCCTCCTCCATTTTAAGATGTGATTAATCTATCTCTGTTACAGGGATATGTACCTAAAGCTTTAAGGTTGCTGTACTAAACCCTCTGCTTTCAAGAAACGCTCTTGACCTGTGATGACTTGTCAATTATAATCTATATCCACCCTCCTTTCTATCCAAAATTCTTGAGAAAATAGTTGCCAAACAAGTTTGCGATCACTTACACCATAATGAACTTTTTGAAGAGTTTCAGTCTGGCTTTAGAGCTCATCATAGCACTGAAACAGCTCTGGTGAAAGTCACTAATGATATTCTCATGGCCTCAGATAATGGACTTGTATCTGTGCTCGTCCTGTTGGATCTCAGTGCTGCATTTGATCCAGTTGATCATAATATTCTTTTAGAAAGACTTGAATATTTTGTTGAAATTAAAGGAACAGCACTAGACTGGTTTAAATCTTATCTATCTGATCGATTTCAGTTTGTTCATGTTAATGATAGATCTTCCTCATGCTCAAAGGTTACCTGTGGAGTACCACAGGGATCAGTGCTAGGACCAATTCTCTTTACTAATACATGCTCCCAATCGGTAGAGTTATTAGACAGCATGGAATTAATTTCCACTCGTTATGCTGATGATACCCAGCTATATCTATCTATAATAATCCAGATGAAGCTAATCCATTACATAGAATACAGGCATGTCTTGAAGACATAAAAACCTGGATGACTCTTAACTTTCTGCTTCTGAATGCAGAGACAAAACAGAAGTTATAGTCTTTGGACCCAGAGTCTCTGAAAAAGAAGTTGATTAGTCAGTCACTTCATTTGGATGGGATTAAACTGATTTATTTCAAGATAATAAAGTAAAAAATCTTGGTGTTGGCTTTTGGATCAGACTCCGTCATTTAAATCCCCATATCAAAGAGGTTTCTTGAATTTCCTTCTTTCATCTGGAGGAACATTGCAAAAATTAGAAATATCCTGTCCAGGGGTGATGCTGAGAAACTAGTCCATGCATTTGTGCTACTTCAAGGCTGGACTATTTTAATTTTTTACTATCAGGAAGTCCACAACCTGTAGTGTTTTGCATCCTTCAGCTGATCCAAAATGCTGCAGCCAGAGTTTTGATGAAAATTGAAAAGAATGATCATATCTTTCCTATACTAGCTTCTCTTCATTGGCTTCCTGTTAAATCAAGAATAGAATTTAAAATCCTCCTTCTCACATATAAAGCCTGTAAAATGGCCAAGCTCCATCTGATATCAGAGATCTGATTGTTCCTTATATAGTTCCTAACAGAGCACTTCGCTTCCTCAATCTGCAGGTTTACTAGTGGTTCCTAGAATTTCTAAAGGTAGAATGGGAGGCAGATCTTTTAGTTATCAGGCTCCTCTCCTGTGGAACCAACTACCAAGTTTTAGTCCGTGAGGCAGACACCCTGTCTACTTTTAAGGCTAGACTTAAAACTTTCCTTTTTGATAACGCTTATAGTTAGGGTGGCTCAGGTTATCCTGAGCCATTCTCTATAGTTCTGCTGCTATAGGCTTGCACCGTTGAGTGACATAGGACTCCATTTCACTTCATTCGCTTCATTCTCTCTCTGTTCTTCCTATTCTGCAGAATCTGTTGTTCAATCTCCTAACGCCTGCTCTCTTGCTTTTCCTCATAGTAGCTGCCTCATCTGGTCTGTTCCTGTTTGGCTGGATAGAAACATCCTGTGGCTTCCATCAACCTTGTTTATAGATTTTCGGGCGTTTTCCAGTGTGGTCCTGTTTCTCTGACCGTGACTCGAGTGGATGTGCTCTTCACTTCGCCCTTCCGACATGGGAGCTGGCTTGGAGCTTGTCTGCCATGCTGTGTAATTCCTGACGGGGCCAGCCTGTGAGCTTTTTACAAGTTCCTTTTGTATCTCTGCTTTTGTCTCCTTGAACCCCAGTCGGACTCGCAGATGGCCGCCACACTGAGCCTGGTTCTGCTGGAGGTTTCTTCCCTGTTAAAGGGAGTTTTTCCTCTCCACTGTCGCTACAAGCATGAATAGTATAGGGTGTGAGGGATTGTATTTGAGTAAATGAGTCAATGCAATCAACTGGTTTTCCTTAGATAGAAAAACTTTGAATCAATTTGACTGTATGATCTGGCTTTTCGAACTGTAAAAGTGCCTTGAGATGACATGTGTTGTAATTTGGCGCTATATAAATAAAACTGAACTGAATTGAACCTACCGAGGGTTTGGCTTGTCCCTGATTTACATCTTGCTCCTCCAACCACGCACGGAGGTGATCTGTTGGGCCTTAGGTTTATCAAGAAAGTAAGCTTCTGTCATGATGGGTTTCCAAAAGCCCAGTATGCAACACCACCAGAGATGATGAAAAGTTTAACAAGTTTCATTGAGCACAAAGCATTGCTGACAAAACACAGGAACTGGTTCAGGCCTGGGGGCAGTTCACTGGAGTCTGATGAGGATGGAGAGTTCAGTTAGCTTGGGAGCAGATGAGTTTGAGAGTTTCTGATTTATACCTTGAGGAGTCCGGGTTTGGCTTTGAGAGAGGAACTGTTGGGTCCAGGGACTGTTTGGTGATTCAGCAGAAGTCAATAACCACTTCAGCGTCTTGCTTCTAAGCGTGAGGGGCAGACCTTGGCTTTGGGTTTCCCAGCTCTTAGTCCAGAGCAGCATGGGAATCCAGAGAAGGATCTTCAGGTTTGGCTCAGAGGGCAGGCTCGGTGGGTTAAGCTCATCCAGAGCTTCACAAAGGAAACTGGATTCCTGTAAGCAGAGACAAAGAGGGATTGCATCTGGCATGCTGTGCGTTCTCACACCATCTCTCATGTCCTAATCCATGGTTCCGATCCAGTCCAGTTACTAACCAAGTCAGTCCAGTCAGTCAGAACCTATTCATGTCCTCCTATCAAAAATTTCAAATTCTGACTCCCCCTCTCTCCTTTGTTGTTGTTCATTTCTGTTTGCCAGAACTTCTGCAGCTGTTGCTGGAAAATAAGGGTTAATGCACATCTTAAACAAAGCACAATGAAGGATGAGACTTATGTCAGCCTGTCCTGGAAGAGAAAAATTTAACATTTAAGGATTGGCAGCAAACACAACCTGAAAAAAAAGAACATGTTTAAGCTAAACAATCCCCTGATCCTCACTTAAATGGGCCTCCTGAATAATCTGTGCCTGCCCCCTGACAGCCTTACTGTCACTCTGTACAAACAGGGCAAAAGTAAATGAGACCCCTCTGGTTTTGTTACCAGGAAAAAGAAACAATCAAACTGTTGACTATCAATTAGTCAATAGTTAATCACTTCATTCACAGAAATTTGTAAAGTTAGTAGAATTTAACAAGTCATGCAAAGAAAGTAAGGCCCAGATGACAGGGAAAAGATAGGTGTTAGTAATGATTAGAGATGCAAATTAATCAGTTTGTGCTCAGGTTTCCAAGCGGCATTATACACAGATAAAAATAGTTATGGATAAAAACTGAAGGCTAGAAAAACTAGATTAAGTGCACGCACAGAATTACATTTTAACTCTCCGTATGGGCTAAAAAGTTGGCCCGCTAATCTGCTGGCTCCACTGCGGTATCTTGGCCATATGCTGTGTCCAGTTCCAGCTCGAAGTGCGATTTATCCTGTCCACCTACGTCAAATATAATAATAAAAATCCTAATGAGAGAAAAATGAAGCTACATTTAAATTAAAATCATGTAATGCCCCCGTCTGAGATTTTAGTTTCTCAAAAAGTCAAAACACCCATTCTGCTTCTTTCTGGATAATTATTTATTTATTTAATCTATAATCTATTAATCTACAGTATCTCAGCTGCACTCCACACCTTAAATTACCTCACACCTTACAACAGCAACCTGCTCTGGTCTTGTCAGGGCCTCTCATAGTAGGTGGGGCCCCTGAGCAACATGTTTAATACGATTACCCTTCTGTTATGCCCCCCGAGCTCCTTCTCAATCCTGTAAAAATGCAAATCATGTTCTACCTCACATGCATTCCACATTTAGGACAGACAGACGGACATTGGCCACATAAAGTTTGTTTAATCCATCAGTATCGATTTTGATTTTATCTTCTTAGAGGAATTTTCCCAATTTAAACAAAAATCATAATTTTTTCACCAGTCCGGTCTCCAGACCTCTGCACCAGTGTTTGTCAGCCTCATTTTAGGATCCTTGTTAAACTATATGTGCACATTAATAGAAACCTAAGATTTATTTGCTCACGTTAGACACCAAAATAAGTTTTCACACCCAATGATTTTTTAATTCTAAGCGTCTCCCAAAAATGACATGTTTGAATTTCCAAATAGGAGAACACCTGTCAAGAGGTTTTGAAAAAGTGGTATGTTTGTTTTTCTCCTGAAAATCCCATTACCTGTGGCCAGTTTTTAGGGCGGTGGGCACATAAAGATTCGGGGTGCTGTATCTGGCCAGCGTATCAACCATAAAAGGACAGTTACTGCCCTCAATCAAAATATCTATCACTGGTGCTGGACATTTCCTACTCCAACTACCCTCCACTGTAACTACACAACTAATGGGACCCCGGCCTCCCTGAGCATTGCTGGGGGTGGGGCGACTTGCGGCATTGGCATCTCTGTCCCTCTCTCCAGTTCACTCCTCTGGGACCTTGCGCGATGGTGTGTAGGACAACTGATTTTGACACCACCTTGCTCTATGTCCCGTTCGTCTGCAGACCCAACCAAGTTATATACCTGTTGCGTTTTGATGGTATCCTCTGCCCCTCCCTCTGCCTTCGTCCCCCCAAACGATGCTGCAGGTGTGTAGCGTGTGCGTCTGAGGTAGTTCTCCTCTGCGTGCGTGCTGGCAAGAGTCCACACATTCGGCATTAGTCATATTTGTCTGGGTATTGTTTTTCTGTGATTTTTTTGCTTTATTTTCTGTAATTCCGTTCCTTTATAAGATTACAGTCTGTTTTATTTGGGTAGGTAGCTCTTAGGGCTGCCCAAAATGGGTCTGACACAGGGGCAAGCGGGGCAGAAGATATCAAGTTATTCGTCCCCGCGTGTACCTCTATGTGGTGCAGGTTCATGTGGCTCCAGGTGGGCTGCCAAGCAGGCCCGTAGGTCACCGATCGCTAAAGTTTGTCCGCTAAAAACAGATAAAAACTCCTTAATCCATGTCTGTGCTGCTTTTTTAGGATCTGGAAGTTTGGATCTAAGCAAGGCACTATCAGTATAAGTTAGGGGGTTGTAGCTGACTTGGGTTTAAATCCAGAGAAATGTGAGTTTAAGACTTTAAGAGGATGAAATGATCAAACACAGACAGGGATTTGCAAACATCAGCCTCTGCACACGGGAGAAGAACTGCTGGCTCACAACCAGCACCTTTTCTCCCAAGTTCACAGCAAGGAAGAGCCTTTTATTAGCGGTTTACAACACCTGTAGAGGCGAGACAGAAGCAGAGGCCCTGTAATGATTATCTAGCGGGATGCAGGTCATAAAACAGTGTGACTCTGCTGCCTCATGACTTTACTTGGATGCAAGGTCATAAAAGTTTATGACCCTCCCTGACTGAATCACAGGACAGAAATGTAGCAGTTAAGTCTTCTAATGTTTCATATGCACACATATTAATTTTATAAGCGAGTAACTCTAACACTGCAAATTCAATGGCCCTGCGCCCTACCTGCATTGTTATATGTCTGAACTAACAGCATCTGGACTACCATCTCCCTGTCACTTCTATTATTCTCCTTACTCAGGTTATATTTGCTTCCAGCGGGGTCAGGCGGCTGTGAGTAGGCAAGCTTGTTCTGTGTTATCTTTATGGCATCCTTGACTAGTTCCCTAGCTCTATCAATCCTGTCATTTATCATCAAAAGGCACTGATCCTGGACTTCCGGTGTCATGGCGACTAACATGGCAGCATAGAAAAGAGGTCCTGAATCGCTAGATATAAAAGCCCCCTTAATCCAATGTGTTAACGTGTGAAAAGTATTCTCTTTTAAGAAGAATGAGTGGGGATAAAAACAAGAAGGGACGAGTCCAGTCTCGGAACTTAGAAATGCGACACGAAAGCAAAGCTGGCCGAACACACCCAGACGAGGAAGGAGAGAAGATGGCAGATGAGGCCTTGCCTGCTACAATTAGCTCACTAAAAAAGGTGGTGAGTGAAGTAATGGCGGATGGCATGCGGGACCTCAAATCAGAAGTGATGAAGGAGTTAGCGCAAGTGAGAATAAGCTTAAAGGAGGAAATTAAAATCTTATTGAGCGAGCTGACGAACGAAATAAATCAACAGGTTAGCGCCGCTATCAACAAGACTGAGGAGATGGGTAAGCGTCTTGGAGAAATGGAAAAAAGCATGACGGAGAAAGAGAGATGGGACATTGGAGTGAGAGATGCTATCGTCCAGCTGCTAAATGACCAGAAATTACTTCGAGAAAAGATCACGGACCTGGAGGGACGCTCAAACAGATCCAAAACCATTACAGCTGAGATGATCAACAAACTTCTGCTCACGGATATGGTGGGATCGCGACGTGTGGGGAGCGTGCCAGGCCTGCGAGAGAGCGCACGAGAAAAACTGAAGGTATTCCAGCGGTCAGGCGGAGAGGACGTCGCTATGGACGAATAACTCTACTTACCTTCACCGAAGAAACATTTGATCACCTCACAGCGAGAGCTCCAGACCAACTAATTAGTATCATTCAGAGTGTCACGGGGTGGCCGGCTCTGCACAGGAGTATGGTGAGGACTGTGAACTCCCTTTATAACTGGAGTGATGAAGAACCGATGCAGGTGACTCTTAAATGAACTTTTTCAGTTTCCTTTCTTTAAGTAGGCAACTAGGCAGGGGCCCCACATAGTGGCAATTTCCCCCTCCACTAAGAGGAATAAGCGATCCTCTTATTTGAAAGACCTGTTCACTGTTATGACAAGTTCTGTTTCTACGGTTTTTTGTTCTGTGTGTGTTCTCAGGGCTGGGAATGTTGTCAAGTGGGTAGGAAGAAGCATTTTAATGCTTAGAGGATATGCAGTATTATAATATACAGACTTTGAATGTAAATGGTATAAAAAAATCCCATTAAAAGAAGCAAGATCATTTCAAAGCTTAAACAAGAGCAGATTGACATAGGGTTCTTGCAGGAAACACATTTGTCAAATGAAGAACATGAGAAGATAAAGAAAATGGGTTATAGAAAAACATATTTTGCTTCTCACAGATCGGGGAAAAAAAGAGGGATAGCCATTCTTATATCAAAAAGTATCAGATTTTATTTTATTTCAGAACATAAAGATAAGCAAGGCAGGTTTGTGTTGGTAAAGGGGAAGCTGGAACAGGAAGAGGTCATTCTATGTAACATATATGCCCCCCCTGGTAGTAGCATTGATTTTTTTAAGGAAGTATTTAGTCTTGTGGCTGCAGAAACAAATGGCACATGTATATGTGCAGGAGATTTTAATTTACTCCTAAATCCAAAAATGGATACAACTAGCAGAGAGCGAAAAAGGACCCACTTAGAAAAGCAATTCAAAAAAATACTGCAAGAATTGGGACTTATAGATATATGGAGACACTTTCATAAATATGAGCGTGAATTTACTTTTTACTCTCCCAGGCATAATGTACATACTAGGATTGATTATTTCTTTATGTTCAATAGGGACCTTCACAGAGTAAAAGATTGTAAATAGGCCAAAGAGACATTTCTGATCACTCTGGTTTAAATATAAAAATTAACTTAATTGGGAATCCTAAAAATACTTTATGGAGGTTCAACACAGGTTTATTAAATAGTACTGCTTTCAAAACGGAAAATGGCAAGGAGAGGAATTTAAAAGTTACCTATGTGAATTCTTAACGATAATGGAACAGTATATGCAGATAGCCCCACAATTTTATCGTACTGGGATGCAGCTAAAGCATATATTAGGGGTAAAAATAATTGCAATGTCTTGCTAATTGGTTCAGCGCGTTCAAAGTCATCATTTTCATCTATACAATGCATTTGCATTGTATAGATGATGCATTTGATTAACAAAAGCCCCTCTTTGCTAGAACAAATTAGGCCTATTAAGCAGGAGATCCACAAAATTTTAAGTGAGGAAATTGAAAGAAAACTTAAATATATGAGGCAAAGGTATTATGAGGCAGGCCCCAAAGCTGCTAAGGTTCTTTCATGGAGGCTTAGGAAACAACAGGAGGAAAACACAGTCTATAAAGTTCGGAATCCAAAAACTAACAAGATAACCAACAAACTTGAAGAAATTTAGAGATTATTCGAAGAGTATTTTGCTGCTCTGTACACACAGCCAGACAAAACAGATAGTCAAACAATCCAAAACTTTCTCAACTCTCTGGATCTTCCATCTATAGGAAAAAGACAAAATGACAAGTTAATGGCAGAAATATCGGCTGAGGAAGTTGAACGTGGGTTATCAAATCTTAAGACCAGCAAATCACCAGGCTGTGATGGGTTCCCTCCAGAGTGGTACAAGGCCATGAAGGAATCTATTCTCCCACTACTAAAGGCTTCCTTTAACTACATCCTGGGAGGGGGCGCTCTTCCGCCATCATGGCGAGAGGCATTTATATCGGTCATACCAAAGGTGGGGAAGGACAAAACGGATCCTAAAAGTTATAGACCAATCAGTGTATTAAATATAGACTACAAACTATACGCAGGAATATTAGCTAAGAGATTAAGTTCCCTGATGCCTTCCCTGATAGATGAGGACCAGACGGGTTTTATTGGTAATAGACAAACACATGATAGTGTAAGGAGGGCCGTTCATGTTATTGATCATATAACTAGAGAAAAATCAAGTGCAGTCCTTCTCAGCTTAGATGCTGAGAAGGCATACGATACTGTAGGGTGGGAGTTTCTATTTGAAGTAATGAAGAGATTTGGGTTCTGTGATAGCTTTATTTCATGTATAAAAACTGTGTATTCCTCGCCAAAAGCAAGAATTAAAATTAATGGAAGCCTTTCCAACCAAATAACATTACAACGAGGATGTAGGCAGGGCTGCCCATTAAGTCCACTACTCTTCAATCTTTTTATTGAACCACTGGCTCAAGTTATCAGGGAGGAACCTGGGTTGGAGGGAGTGATAATAGGGAATGTGGAAACCAAGATAAGTCTATATGCGGATGATGTGTTAGTAGTAATTAAAAACCCTGAATCTGGTATTTCATTGCTTATGAACATCCTGGAAGCATATGGCGGACTCTCAGGTTATAAACTCAACATACAAAAAACTCAAATTCTGACCTTCTATTTTGTTCCGTCAAAACAGTTAATAAATAGTTACCAATTTAATTGGCATCAACTACAAATAGAGTACCTGGGGGTTATATTAACACAAAATTTGGCTCAATTATATGAAGTCAATTATAAACGAATTAATAAGAAAGTATATGAAGACCTGGACAGGTGGAGCCTGCTCCCCCTTGATCTTGGCAGCAGAATCCGAACAATAAAGATAAATGTCCTTCCAAGATTACTGTATATATTTGCAGCACTTCCAGTAGAGGTTCCAGCAAAACAATTTAGAGAGTGGGATAAACGTTTTTCAAGGTTTATATGGAACAATAAAAGACCAAGAATAAGATACTTGACCCTGCAGCTGCCTGGGGATCGGGGAGGTATGGGTTTGCCGTGCCTGGCAGATTATTACTTGTCGGCCCAGATTAGACCTCTGGTGTGCTGGTGTAACCCAGCATATGAGGCTAAATGGAAGGACATTGAGCTTTCTTTACTGAACTTTCCTATACAGTCTGTGTTGGGATGTTTGGATGGGCTACCTCAGGTATACCAAGTACAAAATTTGTGTTTGAGTTTCTCTTTGAAGAAATGGGCAGAGGTGGTTAAAAAGTTCAATCTCCACAGGCGTGTGGGAGTATTGAGTTGGCCTGCGTACCACCCGCGTTTCCTTCCAGCATCGATAGACCATAAATATAGAAGGTGGACAAAACAGGGAATCACTGCATTCTGTAATATAATCAAAAATGGGGAGTTAGTAAAATTTGAGGATTTGTGTCGGACTTATGAGGTGGGCAGAGAAGATTTCTATCGCTATTTGCAGGTTCGAAGTTTCTTTAGGAAAGAAATCAAAACTCCTGACTTGGATACAGAACCGGGAATACTACAAATATTTATGGATTCATATGCCGGCAAAAATACAAAAGGCATCATCGGCAAATGTTACAGAAATCTAACATGTATGAACAGGAACTCAACTGATTATATCAGACAACGATGGGAAAAGGAAGCAGAAGTACTAATTTCTCCTGAGGCTTGGATGCAGGTCTGGAGGAACGCTCTGTCCACCACAAATTCTTTAACATGGCGCGATTTCTGCTGGAAAAATCTAATCAGATTTTTTATTACACCAAAGCAGAGATCGAGGCTGGGTGGTTTACAGTCCGCTTGCTGGAGGGGGTGCGGTGTGGTCGCAGCAGGTTACTTCCATGTGTTTTGGGATTGTTCGGAGTTGAGGACCTTCTGGGAGGACGTTAACCGATTAATCTATGAAATTATGGGTATTTCCTTGGTTTTGTCGTTTCCTGCTATGTACCTTGGAATACTTCCTGGGGGACTTAATAATGAGGATATATACTTGTTGAAGATATTTATGGTTGCAAGCAAGAAAGCGATTACTAAATGTTGGCTCCAGCCCAGACCCCCTAACCTGAAGCTTCTAGTAAATATTATAAAAATGATCCATGATATGGAAATATTGACTTTTACAATACGACTCAAGAAGGAGAAAGGAGAGAGACTTTGGGAAAGATGGGATTATTTTATTGCCAAAGGTGTGTAACAGTTAACTTGTGTGAATTCACAGTACTTGGACAGACACCTGGGAGTTTTTTTTTCTATCTATGTTAGAAGAAGATATACAATGTGATATCTGTAGAACTGTAATGCTCATCAGCAAGACTACCTGCTGTTTGCCCTCGCCCTCGTTCTTGAGTTATGTGTGTTTGTATGTTTAAAAATAGGATAAAAATAAAGTTTAAAAGTTAGGACCAGACCCAGGACCAGAGTTAGGACCAGATCCAGGACCAGAGTTAGGACCAGACCCAGGACCAGAGTTAGATGTGATGCTGAATTAAGTCCTGTATGTTCCATCGTAGCCCTCTTATTATCCTTTCTTGTTCCTTCTGTTCTTCCCAATTTTCCCTCAAACTTCCCATCCTTCCTTTGTTTTCTGTAAAACAAAATGCCATCTTCCTTTTATATCTTCTTCCTGTTGTTTTTGCCATTTTTCTTGAGTCTTCCTTTTAATAAAACTTTTAACCTCTGATTTACTTATGTCAGCTCTTCTATCACTCTTACTTTTGTTTATGGACTCTAGCTTTCTTATCAGCCATTTCATTTCCTTCACTGCTATATGTGCAGGAACCCAAAGAAACACGGCTGTTAATCATTTGAACATGATACAATTTTGTTGAATTTCTAATAAACTATCTGGTTGACTTTTTGAATGATTTCTTTGTAAAGTGATCAATGCAGAGCTTGAATCTGAGCATATAATATCTCTTATTGGTCTCACTTCCTCCATCCATTGTACAGCAACTAACGATGCAATCATTTCTGCCGTATAAACACATAATCCTTCAAGAAAAAATCTATTTCTTATGAGGTCAATATACATTTATAATTTAGGAATTTTACTTTTTTACTTAATTTAAGTTAAAACTACAGTTTTCTATACATTTGAATTTGAACTCAAGAAAAACTTAAATTCATCTGTAA
>JAGKQL010001200.1:11572-22200 GCA_018398635.1 Cyprinodon brontotheroides
ATGACATGATGTGAATTGGAGCTATAGAAATAAACTGAATAGAATGAGGCTGGCGAACAGTCCTTTCCTTTTCTTTTTCACTCATTCTCAGACCATGGTGGATGATTGGATTCCTTTAAATACAGTAGAAACTCTTTTTTAAATAAAAAACTTTAATCTAGACTAATTTTGGGGGTTAATGCATCTTATACCTGTTAAAGACGAAACACCTGGAGGCACAGGTGTAATTGCTTATGAATTCTCGTTACCTGAAAGTTAAAAACAGGATTATTTAGAAATTACACTCAGGATGACAAGACTTATAAATCATCTCCCACTGTTGTGGTATTTAAGGATATAATCAGTTTTAACACACCAATCATCTTGTTACGACGAGAAAACATCTTTTCCCAAGAAAGATATTTTTGCATAAACTGTTCAAAATATCTCCTGCACAAAGCAGCAGTTATGATGGAGATGGAGCAGGACCTGACGGCCATGCTGGCCTGCAGGGACGAAGGGGCGAGGAGGAGGAGGAGGCCGTGTTTAAAGCTCAACATGTATTGTTGGATGTGACACGCTCAATTTATCATTAGTTGTGAGGGGAGAACGGATGAGTACACTTTCAATTTAGTTCCGCCGCTTTCTTCATTCATCACGCCGCTCATCATCCATCATTGGTGCAGTTTCCCTCCACACCAAACACTCTCTCATCAGTTTAATGCAATTAATCTTAATGCTGAGATAATTCCATATTAATGAAGCAGGACTTTGATTGTTGCTTTGATGAAGTCGTGTCTGCAGCAGCAGCAGCGTCGCCCGCTGAGCGTGAAAGTGAAGGAGGTTTCTCTGTGTTTCCTTTGTGTCGCTTCTCTGCTGAGGTTTATGTATATTTCCTGGAGAGCCGGCGCCTTCTGTCTTCATACAACGAGCCCTGAGAAATTGGAAAAGTTGCAGCAATAGATAGGAGGTGACCTGGAAACAAAAGCAATCAAGACTGCGAGAGGGAGGGTTTTGGTGGGGGGGGGTGTTGTGTGCGGCAGCCATCAGGCTTAAATTCAGCCCTGCTGTCAATAAAAGAAGAAATAGCTTCTGAGGCACGGGGCTGAGGGCAAAGAGGAGTCTGCAATTTCACACCTTCATGTACCGAGCCGCAGGACATTTTTCATCTGCCTTCACTTTCTCATCCACTAACAGCCAGACAACAGTTTGGAGATGATTCCTCTGATAACAAACTGGAGGAGGATTGGAGGAGGTCAGCAGAGCCCCTCCGCCGTCCAATCAGCGCATAATTATGCTTCACGAGGAGAAAACGGGAATTTAACCACAAATCAATCAGGATTCCTCTTCAAGAACTTTTGATTGGATTGAAGCTTGATGGCAGCAGGAGGAGCTGGCTGCAGGCTTCCCTGCCGCGGCTGACCTGGCATCCGTAAAACTGGTTCCCTTCATTTCTGCCAGCGTACCGATTATTTTACTCCCTAAAATACGATCATTAGATAAAGTGCTCTTTTAATAAAATTAAAATGTTCCTGTTCAAACACACAGTTTAAAATCAACGCGTCTGTTTCAGACGGATGCTCCCACTACGGCCGCCTATTACCGCCAAATAAAGACCAAAAAAAAAATTTGAATTTACTCTTTTGAGTTCAAAGTGGCAAAATTCTGAAGAAAAATGCACAAATTTATGAGATTAAAACAGACAAATATAAGAGAAAATGTAGCAAATTAAAGGTATAAAGGAAGATCTTTTATTTCCGGGTGGATCATCTCAATCAGTGGTCCTCCTAACTGTCAATCATTCTGGTGATATCACCGTCCTACATCCTCGTCCCATTAGCTATCTTTTTCTGCGCACTTTCAGGCGTATATCTGTGGTGAGCTACGGTTTCAGACAGTCTTTGAAGCTCACCTTTCTCACTGTTGTTCTTTGAAAATGGCCGATGGTCGGAAGAGAAAAAGTGTCTACGAAGTGAAGAAAAGAAAGGCCCAAGAAGAGGCAGATATATCCCATAATGCTTTGCACGGAGAGCTCTCCTCGCAAAGCATTATGGGGTTTGCTGTCACAGCAGCCCGCTGTCGCCATAGGCTGTCGCTACCCAACAGCGGCATCTAATAACAAAGATGGCGCAGGCACGGCGCAGAGGAGGAGTTACGCGACCAAAGGAGAAGCAGTGATTCTCTGTCTGAACGGTCAGTTAACTGAGTTCACTATAAAGTTCACTATCTAGTTCCCGATTTATATAGTGATGGAGGGATTTAGGGGTTAGGGACGGACGGACAGACTAAAGGGTGTTTTGCATATGAAAACAGCCAACGCTGGTAAACAGAGTTTGATAGGCGTTCCCTCTCAGGTACAGTGGTTCTGCATGTGCATTTTGTTTTATTTTGGAGAGGGCGGGTCTTTTCAAAAAACTTGAAAATCCTCCAACAATACCTTTAATAAGAAAGAAACACGCAAATTTAGGAGGAAAATAGCAGCAAATTTGCAAGATTTAAAACATGCGGAACAATGCGAGATCGCCAAGCGATGCATAACTGGAAGCGGCAACATTGCTGAATGCATCATTACGTTCACGCGCAATGTGCATCATCATTTGCGTTTTAGGAACGAGACGCTACAATGGCCTCTGTCGGAAGTTTTTAAAAAATGATTAATACAATAAATGTATTATCTCGTAAAGTTTTGTTGTTGACAGCCATCCTAGATTTAGTCTTAGACTTCAGGACAAACACTATCATTAGTCTTAGTCGCATTTCAGTCATAACTATATCCACATTCGTCTTACATTTTTTATTTTTTTTCTTCTAAATTTGCATGTTTAGAATCTGGTAAATGTTTTTTCTTTTCTCGTAAATTTCCCTGTCTAGTCTCGCAAATTTTGATAGTTGTTTCCTTCTAAATTAGCATTTTTACAATCTCTTAAATTTGAGTGTTTATAAATTCCAATTTTTTTTCTCCGTCTTTGAATGGCCCTAATATGCCATCGTCCTCCAACACATCATCTGATATCATGGAAGATAAAATAAAACTACAGACCGGCGCGAGAACAATTGCTGCTGCGGTAAAAACGCGCCTGCTTCTAATATCCGTCTAAAAGCTGATTATGCTTTAGGCCCTCTAGTGGCACAAACTCCAAACTGCAACCGACGGTGCCCATCCAAAGCCGGTGTTTGTTGGTTAATAAACGATCAAGCGGATGAAGTAACTGGGATTAAAACCCACATTTGATCCAGAGGAGCTGCAGATCCCAGCTCTGCTATCGATCCCTGCATGCCAGCTGCAGCAGCGCATTCATTACAGGATAGATGGCAGAAGAATGTCTTTACAGGCATTAGGATCCAGCTAATGGCGAGCCTCAGAGAGAGCCTCAGTCATTGAGTCTGTGAGCGCTCAGTTCCCAGCACAGCAGCGTTTAAAATGATGTCCTCTGCAAACTACACTCACTTGGATTCAATTTGGAAATGTATTCATATTTACTTAGCGTACCTGCATTGCATTTGTATGGATCGGCGGCGGGAAGAGTAAAAGTGAGCCAAATCGAGTTAACATATTGGGACATAGGGGACGGTTGTATGGAGTCCACCGTGGGGTCACTCCAATGCCTTTTATGATGTCCCCCTGAAATCTATCTGAATCGCATTAAATTGGACATAAAGATGTGCAGACACATACATCACAGTAAATGGTGTGGCGCTGCATCGCTCGCCAACAATCCCACCTCAACAATCGGGTTAGAGAACCAGCTTTAGATCCTATTAATAATTCACAATCTTGTTAGGAGAGAACAAACATTTCTGTTCCAGCAATTTGAGTGGTGGGATTGTTATTCTAGGCAGGAGGAGGAGGAGAGGCAGCGGGACGTAAGCCGGCCTGTGTGTGGAAGAATAACTCCGTGCTATTTCACACTCTCTGCTTTCTTTATTAAAGCGCCGTCACAGTAAACATGTCGCCGCAGACTCTGATCCGCGTCTCATCCGCCATCTCCTTCCCACAAGGACACCGAGGCTTCAGCCGCAAACGGGCCTTTGCTCCTTCCTCGCTTAGAATCCTTTCCTTCACAACATATTCAGCTTTAAGGTTTGATGGATGAGAACCTAAGAAATCCACTGCAAACAAATCTAAAGCATGTGTTCTTAAAATAAGTGTATTTTGTCTCTTGAATTGAGGAGTGTAAGTGAGACACTTTGCCAATGGAACAAGACAATTTACATTTAAAATGAGAAAAGAAATATTGTCTTATTTCAAGGGTATATTATCCAATTATCTTGTTTTAAGAGTAAAAATACTAATTCCTTTGGCAAATTTATTTATTTACCTACTCAGATTAAATGTAAATACGATTATTTTAAGAAAGTTTGACTCATTTTAAGATCTTTTTTTTTTTTTGCTGTGAAGAAACTGCAGAGCAGATGAAATAAAGAGTTTAAGGCACTGCAAAAAAAAAATGTAATCTAAATAAGTAAATATTAAATAATTCTTTAAAATAAGTACTTTTTCTTAAAATAAGTGCTTTTTTTCTGAAAAATAAGTGCAGTTTTTCTTGAATCGAGCGCATTTCTTCTTTTAAAATAAGTGCATTTTTTCTTAAAATAAGTGCGTAATTTTTCTTAAAATAAGTGCATTTCTTCTTAAAAGTAAGTTTTTTTGTAAAAAAGTTTTTTCTTAAGAAGCAACAAATAAGTGCATTTTTTCTTAAAATAAGTGCATTTTTTCTTAAAATAAGTGCATTTCTTCTTAAAATAAGTACATTTTCTTAAAATAAGTAAATTTTTTCTTAAAATAAGTACATTTTTTTTCTTAAAATAAGTACATTTTTTCTTAAAATAAGTACATTTTTTCTGAAAATAACTGCATTTTTTTTCTTAAATTTAGGAGGGAAGTAAGAACTTTGCCAATGGAAGAAGACGATTTACATATCAAATAACAAAAAAACTATTGCATTTTAAATAAAAAGGAGTAAAAATACTAATTCCATTGGCCAATCATCTTATTTACTTATTTGCTCAGATTAAAGGGAAATACACTTATGTTAACGCTTTGGAACAAACTGTTGGTAAAAATAAAAATCTTTAAAAATCTTAAGTGTATTTCCATGTTAGGGGCGTGCAAAGATAGAGACTAGGTTCAGATAAATAAGATGATCTGTCAGTGGAATGAGAGTTTTTAACCTTAATATAAGATTATTACATATTATGCACTTGAAATAAGATAATACAGCTGTTGCTTTTTTCATATTTTAACTGTAAATCTTAGTTAATCTGCATATTGTCTCATATACCCGCTCAAATCAGGACACCAGTGTAGCATTGCTACCTACACTGCAAAAATCATTTATCAACATTTATTAAATTAAGAGTATTTAGCCTTAATCTGAGCAGGTAAATAAGATGATCTGCCAATGGAAGGAATAGTTTTATTCTTAATATAAGGTAATTAGATAATAAGCACTTGTAATAAGACAAAGCAATTGTATTTTCTTATTCTAAATTTATACTTTCTTGTTCCATTGGCAAAGAGAATCACTTAACTTCTCAATTTAGGAAAGAATTCACTTATTTTAAGAAAAATATCTTATTTGTTTTTCATTTTTTTGCAGTTGGGACCTCAGAAGATCGTTAAACATCATCATCAGGCGACGTTTGGCTGTTAGCGGCTCCATGTGACGTAGAAGGTGCCCTTTGTCCAACCTGACCCCCTGCCCCTGATAATCTGTGTGCACGCCACTGGCCGCTTCTCTTCCTGAGCATCACTCCCACTTTATAAAAAATGTCTAATCACTGCAAAAATCATCTAGAAATATGATTTGCCAATGGAATCAGTATTTTAACTCTCAAAATAAGATAATTAGATATTATGCACTTGAAATAAGACAAAGTAATTGTTGTTTTTTTTCTTATGTTAAATGTAAATTGTCTTGTTCCTTTGACAAAGTGTCTCACTGTCCTCCTCAATGGAAGAAATAATTCACTTATTTTAAGAAAAAAATGACATAGATTTGATTTTTCCAGTGAAATCTACTGAACTAATATTTATCAAACAATAATCAAAGTGATCATTAATATTAATTCAGCTCAGATCGTCCAGCTCTACACAACAAGGTGTTTTTATTGTTGTCTGAGTGAAAATTTAAAGGTTTTTGTTGGTTTTTTTTTATCTGTGTTTTTGCTATTTTTAGCTCACATGATTATCTCTGGTTATTATAAATTACATTAACTCTACATATTAAAAGATAACCAATATCTAGCTGTCACAATTGGTTTGATTTAGATAAACCGTCTGAAACATTTAGAGCTCCAGAGGTGCTGAAAACAGATTCTTGTTTAAAGCATCCAGATTGGGCCTCATGAGTTTCTGTGAAATGTTCCATGTGTTGGAGCTGCAGAAACAGACCTGATGAGGCCTCCTCTACGTTCACACATGTCTGCATCTGTTCAAAGAACCAAGCGGCGTCTCACACAATGATAATTAGAAAAGTGTTTTTATTTGAGCTTAGAAAAGGCTGAATGTGTGTTTAAATGTCGTCATAAATTTGTGCAGTTTGGTCTGATTCCTGAGGAAACCAACCAAACCGGATCTACAGGCAGAACACAGGCGAACTGCTTCAGTCCTCATGATGAACCGGGTCAGTTTTCCTGTGTTCGGGGGGGTTCCGCTTAAACTGCATGAAGCTCCACTTGGTCCGAAATGTAACTCCAAACCTTTCTCCATATAAGGGCAGCTTTGAGCTCCTTGATCGTCTCAGAAACCAGATTTATTATTTTCTATCCCATTTCTAAAGCTCCATAAAAACAAGATTCTCACCACATCCAACACCGTTGCCGTGGCGACCCTATCAATAACAGACACATATATCCCTGCCAGTCCAGGGAGCAAAACAGAGAGAAATGTTATAACACAGTGCTCCCTGCTGGTGGATGGATAGTACTGCAGAAGCTCTCTATGAAGATAAAAGTTTGATTTAATCCAGAAAGCGGGGCCGTTCTAAGCGAAAGCTGAACCAGGTTCCTCACAGGAAGATCATTGTGGATCGGCTTCGCTCTGAATACTTGGTTCTGGGGCGGCCATGCCGTTCTGTCCCACTATGATGCTGCTGTACATCTTCTGCTGCTCCTCTTTAAATGAATCCTTCACCTTCCCTCTCTTCAATCCTCCATCCCTGCAAGAAGCAAATATGAAATCATAACCTCATGTTTGCAATCAGTGAAGGGAAGACCGGTCCAACATTTAGGTTCAAATTACATCATTTTTTACAAAAAAAAACTTTAAAAAATGATTTAATATAAAAAACGAAACCATTTGCATTTCTGCAAAGTCTCAGTTATTGACAGAGAAGAATTATTTCAGGAATTGGAACAGAAAACTTTAAGCAGAACCTGATCGAAAATAACTCATGACAAAAATGATGGAATCTGCAGCGTTGGAGGATGCTCATTCAGTAGGAAAAAAACAGATCACACACATTAAACAAAACTAAAGTCATTTCAAATGGCAACCGTCTGGCTTTAAGAAACACTAAAAGAAATCAAGAAATAAAATGTTTTGAGGGAAAAATGATGGATCCACATCCCCTAAACTAACATCTGCATCAAATTTGACCTGCTAATTAGTCTGCATCTAAAAAGGAGCGATCAAACATTGGAGAGCTGCTGCACCAAGTGGACAGACATAAAGTGCACAGATAAAAATAAAGTGCAGACTGAGTGAAAACTATCAATCTCTGCTTATATAACTGGTGTGAATAGTACTTTTTTTCCACTACAAGGTTAAAAGGATGTTTTTTTTTTTTTTGCAACATTTCTCTTTCTCTCCAATGCGTCTCCAACTCCCAAAACTCGACCTGTCAATAACCCGCAAAACATCTGTTCTGTGGCGGGAGGTGGTGAGCAAAGACACTTCCTGTCCCCTCAGGTTGAAGCTTAGCGGTGCCCTCCTAGCTTAGCTGGGCCAGCCTACTGTATATGTTTGCATTGCAGAGGAGCTGCTGCACATTTACAACTTTTAACGACAGTCAATGGGCAAAGATTTTTGCAGCCTAGGGCAGTAATACGTCACCAATCTGACGAAAAATGAAATGATGCTTTACTTGTCATTAAAGATTAAAGATCTATCTTGCACATCTAAAAAAATATGTATCAATTTGTTTCAAAATATTTTACATATTAATTTTAAACCAAATTACAAAAAAATATTATTTTTTAAATTCTTTATGTATTAATCAGGATCATTGGGTTGGGGGGTGCCCCAGCGCCCTCCAGTGGTCAGCCGCCAGTGATCAAACTGGTTAAGACACTTAAGTCACAGTGGAAGTGCTTCCACAGGCACCTTAGTTACTATTTGACTGGCAGCTAGGAAGGAGCTAGGACCAGGAAGCCAAAAAGACCTCCGTGTAGCTCCTGGTGGAAGCTCCGGTTTCTCTATTGAAAATGAGGTAAAACCACGGGCGCAAATGTGGCGTTTCAGGCTGCATGGAGAAAGGGGAACCTTTTCACAGCCTTCCCAACGATCTGAAGACTCGACAGGCATGGGTTAATTTTGTCTATCAGAAGATCCCTGCAAAGTTTGATGCTCAGCTGTTCATTTGCTTTCGAGAAGCATTTGCAGAAGACAATGTAGCAGCAGGATTTGCTGGGTGTCCAGGGAATTAGCGTTGGCCGGCTCAGTGCCCGTCTGCAGGGTTCGGACCCGGCCCGGAGCTGGCGGCACCGGTTCTGCTGCACTGGAGTCGACCAGAATATCCGGACGATTATAATCTCCCCTAACATTTTTTATGGTCACCTACCATATAAACAATTTGATGTTTCAGTGGTGAGTGCTTGTTGCTATGATCGTCTTTGCTCACATTCCCTTGTTGTGGTAAACCAACCAATCAGAGCACAGCTCATCTAAATATTCATGATCAAACCATAAAAAGGAAGAAACCTGTGTCGTTTCATTCTGGAGCTTTTAACCAGGCTGCATTAGGGGCTCATAGAACAGCTAATATGCTATTTTCAGCCCAACCAATTTACACAACCTATTAGAAGACACCGAAGGACCAGATACCCTATAGAATCATTCCTATCACCCTATTAGAGACCTGAAGGATCAGATACCCTATAGAATCATTCTATCACCCTATTAGAGACCTGAAGGACCAGATACCCTATAGAATCATTCTATCACCCTTAGAGACCTGAAGGACCAGATACCCTATAGCAGAATCATTCTATCACCCTATTAGGAGCACCTGAAAGGACCAGATACCCTATAGAATCATTCTATCACCCTATTAGAGAATCTGAAGGACCAGATACCCTATAGAATCAGTTCTATCACCCTATTAGAGCACCTGAGAAGGACCCAGATACCCTATAGAATCATTCTATCACCCTATTAGAGACCTGAAGGACCAGATACCCTATAGAATCATTCTATCACCCTATTAGAGACCTGAAGGACCAGATACCCTATAGAATCATTCTATCACCCTATTAGAGAGACCCAAGAAGGACCAGATACCCTATAGAATCATTCTATCACCCTATTAGAGACCTCAAGGACCAGATACCCTATAGAATCATTCTATCACCCTATTAGAGACCGGAAGGACCAGATACCCTATAGAATCATTCTATCACCCTATTAGAGACCCGAAGGACCAGATACCCCATAGAACCATTCTATCACCCTATTAGAGACCTGAAGGGACCAGGTACCCTATAGAATCATTCTATCACCACTTTAAATCAGAGTTGAGACTGTAACGCAACCTAAGGTGTGAAAATCCTCACCATGCCAGGTCCAGCAGGCCTCCCTGATGAGCAATAGCAGATTTGACTCTAAAAGTTGGCAAACTGAGCTGCATCCTCTCCATCCTGCACACAAAGAGAAACAGAAAGTTAGGAGAACAAATCACCCAGAAAAAGACCCCCCCCTCCAAATACTTGGTTTGATTTTCACCGACATAACTCGACTAAAGTTACTTGGCTAATTGTCACTGAGTACAGATTTGACCGCTAATACCCGAAATTAAGCCACTGTGACTGATTGTTAAACAAGAAGATTTTCTGAAACATGGCCTCTCTGTTCCTTTCTTGGAAGTTTCGACCACCTTCCAGGAGGAAGTGTTAGTTCTGGTTTCTGCAGAAAGCAAGGATGCGTCTGTTCGTTGCTCTACTTCCCAGGCCGTGGGATGTTGAGCTCGTAAAACGTGCGGAACCAGGTGAACCTTTTATAGAACCGTCAGGAACCTGAAGAGGAAATGCTTCCTTGAGGGTGAAACCATCTTGAGGTTGGTTCGTAGAGAGTGGAAAAGGTGAAGACCCTACCAACAGTAGGAAGTTTAAGTTAAAGTAGAGGAAGTGGATTCACTTTGTGTCTATAAACTTCAGCTGAAAATGGCTCCACTGGATTATTAAAACCCTGGACTGATTTCTCAGTAACCTAGGAGCAAACTATGCAGAAGGATGCTTTTTGTCCAGAATGACAAGGTTTCCTATAGCTCAGATAACTTGTTCCGAAATCCCGAAATGTTCAATAACATTCCAGCAGCTAAACTCAAGTTTGAGTAGGTGTTGGCTGGCTTCGAGAGGAAGACAACAGTAAGCTATGAAGAACTGATGGCTGTGTGTTTCCTGGACGGGGCCGCCTGTGGAGCTGGTTGACA
>JAGKQL010001202.1:0-14588 GCA_018398635.1 Cyprinodon brontotheroides
TGCCATGTCGTCCGAAAGCCACTGCATTGGTGCACTCCTCTGCGGTGAAGAAGTGTTCAAAAAGGAGATGGAAAAGTCGAAGGCTGTCATGGTCACATTGGTGCATTATGGAGGCAAGCTTGAAGGATGACAGGAACGGGCCACTATTGGGAAAGAGCTCCTGAAGAGCCTTCTGTGATGGGTGGATCAAGGCTGCAGGGCTCTCCTGGTACAGAGCAACATTTTTAAGAAATCCTTGAGCCACTCTGATGTCTTCTGGCTCTGAAAAACAAAAAGGATAAAAGAAGTGTTGATGTATGTGCTTATCATATGATAAACATTTAGTAATGTGCATTTCACAATATGTAGTGTATTAGCCCGGGAACAGTAAATCTATATCTATTATAGTATTATTTATTTGTTGGTACTTGTTGTGGCCATTCCCCCCCCAATAATAATTTTCTGGTGCCGCTGCTGCTTGACAGTGAATTAAGACACATCTTGAGTCTAGCAGCTAAATTTATATTATTATATATTAAATATATATATTAATTGATTGTGCAATTTTTAAAGTGTGAAAAGGTGTTAATACAATTTTAAGTGATTTCTAACAAGACAATTTAATGTTTCTGTGGAAAGACCATAGTAGACTCAAATTATTATTCAAGTAGTTTATACTGTATACAGTTTAGCATATAGGGGATCTTTAAAAATCAGCTATTCTACTTATACTTTCCTTTAATTACCAATTGATAAGTTAAAAGTAAAAAATAACAGTAAGTAAATTAACAATAACTCACCAGCTGCCTCCTCTTCCTCTTCAGTTCCCAGCTGTACAGTACATGATCTTTCATTTTGGTTGAAGGTAAACTCTGTCTTTTTGAGTTGGATCCAGATGTCATTCTGTAAATGGCAGTTTAAAAAGCATGATGTTAGCAATCTAATACTTTCATATATCACATACAAGATAAGAAATCCAAGACAAACCAAACCCTCTAGGCTTCATGGCTAAATGATCGCATCTCGATATTGAACCCAAATATCTCGATATCGATATGACTATGATTTCATGCAAAGTGCAGCAACAGTGAAAATTACACACACTCAAACACTACATATACATACATTTACGTATATATATAGTCAGTCCATATTAGGTTTATTAAACTAAACATGTCTTCTTCAGATCATGTTTCTTCAAATAACTAAGCTGTCTTTACTCATCAATAAAAGACTCTACTTCTAGATGTCTTGTGCTGTTGAACGTAACCGCTGTGAACCAATCATTAACTGACGTCTTATTGATCTGATTCACCGGCTTTCTTACCGTCACCGCTGTTAATGACCATGGTGAAGTTAGTTTCAGGTTGGTTAGTCAGACATACAGTACTGTAGTCGCGTAGATTCAGCAGTGTCGAATATCCAACCTGAAACTAACTTCACCATGGTCACAAGCCTTTATACAGAACAGAGAAATGCATTTTATTTTTTTTAGCGTGGAAAAATGAAATACATGGCGTGGCGGGAGTGCGTGACAAAAAGACAGAAAACTGGTGACGCAGCAGAGTCTCTACTTTCATATGACACCTTGTTTGTGTGGTTAGCATCAATTTGGTATGCTACATGTTAGCTTACTGGCTTCCTAATGATCGTCTATGCAGCAAGCATCTCACGCAGCCCTTTGTACAGTGGGCGCTCTTACTTAAAAGGTTAATTTATATGGACATTTTCACAAACACAACATTGATACCAATTGTCCAAGTGTGATGTTGATATGTGACAACTTGTGCGTGCTAAAAATCAAAGGAAACCATGCTACTTGTAATGTTAGTAGCTAGCTTGATTCGAGACTGCATGGTTGTTCAAAATTCACCGCCCAAAATTAAAATAAATTAACTACTGATATCCGTGCATTTTTATCAAGTATATCAATGTATAATGCTGTCGACGGTTACAAAACTAACTTATATGTAAGAAGTTCAAAACTTACCTTCACTCCAGACAACTTCCACTGCACAATGTCAACAGGTGCCACTTCAGAGACTGCAGACCTAATTGGTCCCGACTGGACTGTCCCGCTCAAAGTGTCAGTTTGAAATTCAAACCTCCAGTCAGCTGCTCTGGACGTCCGACCCAGCCCGCTCTCGTCTTTCTTCTTCTGAATATCTTATTGGGATTATTACTGGCTTACTGGCAGACTATGTGAAATATAGTGCATTCTCACTGTATGTGCACTGAGGATTCATGTTACCCATCCACATTTTTTTTTCCTTTTTCTGTATGGTGTGAGTACAGTACTGACATGCATCCTTAATGAATTTGCATTAATCTCTAAAGATAATACTGAAGCGGTTGGTTGTCTAGTTATGTTGACTTTTATTATTTTATTAATAAATTGGAAAACTTGGAATTTAAAAGTGCATTATTTTCTGTCTTGTTTTCTTGTAAGTTACAAGGTAATGAACTTACAGTAATATAATACAATAATTACAATGCAGAATTTGAAATGTAGTATGTCCAGTAAAATCAAAATACTCATGCAAGTAACTCAGTTTGGCCAGTAAAATCAAAATACTCATGCAAGTAACTCTATTTATGAGATTTCATGGAGCTTCTCTTATCCATGTTCGGGAGACTTAAACGAGACATTTAATATCATTTAGAGATCTCTTCTTTTGATCAGAGTAAGACACACTCTGATTGTTTATTCTGAGGTCACTATGAGAAAACTGAGAAATATTTGAGAAGAATAATGAGATCTTGGGAGTCATAGCTGAGTTTTCTTTGAGTTCTTTCTTTGATCTCATGGTCTCATGTTTAGGAGGCTGAAATTAGACATATTTCAGATCATATAGAGATCTCTTGTTTTGATCAAACATGAGATTACATGTGATTGTTTCTCCTGAGTTGAATTTGAGAAGCAGGAGAAAAAACCTTTGGTCTCACCTTAGTATCAAAAATAGCTCATTTGTGTCTAGGAGAAATGAAAGAAACAACAATGAGAGACTCTCTTCTTGGATTTTTGCTTTCCTATGGTAGTCTTTTAAGGTGCAAATGTTTTTTTAAATTTTAACAATTTTTCTAATTTGAAATCTCCATTTCAGTATATACTTTCAAAAGGAATACTGGAAACTCGGAAAATATACCAGGCAGGTTTAACAAACAAGTTACATGAATAGTAAATATCCCTCAAGAAACATTTTACTGACACAAAACTGAGTAACCAGCAGCTGAGGTAGGAATTTAAGCGTCACGTTAAGTGCGCATTTTTTACTGAAAGCCGGCGGGCAAAAGCTGCGGCAGAAATGTAAGATTGAGTTCCATCATGGTCACCAAAACCTTTTTTAAGTGATCATACTGCTGCTTTGTCACCTCCATGCTGTCGCCGCTTAGCTGCTGTGGCTTCTACGCCGTATTTTGTTTTTGATGACTTTTTAGAAGCTACACGCCGTAGCGGGTGTTGCCAGAGATTGGGGTGTTTTTCCCGCTACAAATTTTAAGGCCTGTTTACTGTGCATTAGCTTCCCGGGTTTCGCTGGAGGGCCTTCCTAAATATATCTGGCAAACCTATTCGAACCGAGTTGAACTGAGAGCGTGTCGCTCACAGACACCAGAATGAACGAAGTTCACAAAATAACGCTCATCAGGCAGTAATGCAGCACGTGCTCAATTCACGCTCGCTCAAAATATAACGAAGCTCCATGAACTCTTCGCTCCAATCGAACGCTGCTCAGGCACAACAACACTGAAGATGTGTACAACCCGGATGGCTTATATACAGGTGGAGAAATATTGCACATTCAACATATTGCACAGCATATTGCTCACAGTCAATACAAATACAAAACTATAAATGTAGCTGCACAAAGTGGTTTTACAGGAGTTATTGCTGATATAGTGCATTATTATAGAGTCTGATGGCAGCAGGAACGCAATGACCGGTGGAAGCGCCCTGGCATTAGACAGGTGTCTACTGTAAAAGTCTTCGCATCAAAGGAAAGCCGCTCAGCCCCTTTTTATACATGGAGGCCCGGCGCGCGAATGTCCAAATCCTAATCAACTCCAGTTGTTGTTTCAAAATAGAAAACCTGGTTTCGTTAATTAGTTTTACCCCGGATGTTGTAGCGCTTTTGTGGAATTTGCCACGGCCGCTTACTTAATAAAACAATAATGTCACTACTGGAAAGTTAGCGATTGATAAATACGAAGTATGGTTAAACTAATAAAGCATGTAGTGCTACTGCCCATCACTGAAAACTATGTAATGATAATGATAATAATAAATAATAACAACACACAAAAACAGTGGCAATAACAATACGCCTGTTATTATCAGAGTAAGATGTTGAGGCTGTAGAATGATAATCCCTATGATCTAATGTAATAAAAAAGCGTTAAAAAAAAAATAAAAAAAAAACATTTAAGGCAACCTCGGCCACAGTTGGGATCGAACTAAAGAATTGTTGAACCACAGACCACCTGAGCCTAACCTCTAAGCTTCAGCCCGCAACACGTGACAGTCTCTCGCAGTCTGCTTCTTGACCCGGAGGGGTGTCACGTATTGCACGGCAAGAAAGTAACACACAAAAACAGTATAACAATACGCCTGTTATTATAAGAGTAAGATGTTGAGGCAGGTAGAATGATAATCCCTATGATCTAATGTAATAAGAAACGGTGTGGTAGCGACAGGTGGCTGCTTTTTTTATTACAGACAAAGCACACAAACTCTCGATGGATTTTAATGAACACAGTTAAAGATTAGCTTGACTTTTGATCCTCAAAGCTGTCAACGGCACTTATATTTTACAAAACTAAAGAAAATATATTTCCTTACATACCCTTTTGAATAACTTTGAGGCTTATCTTAATGAGGAATCAACTTTTGGATATCATTTTAATTTCAAAAACACATCACCACTGTCTCACGCAGCATTGTCTCTGTCGCCTTTCTCTGGTTTGCGCCTCAGTCCAGTATCCCCGGCTCCAACTTAATTAATTTTATTTTTCATTAAATAATAGAGATGCAAATAAATAGAAATAAACAGATCTCAGTGATAAGATCGGAGGCGTATCTGCAACTACTGTCAAGGTGCCATATTATTCTAAAAATAGTTAACTCCTGGAAAAGGTTGCCATTTTCATTCTTCATTTGCGACCCAGGTCCTCTCGGCGAGCTGCATGTGGCCACAAGGAAAACCAGCAATGCGTGTGGACGTCACAGAATGAATTACGGAGTTTAATCCAATATAAGACACAATGTATAAACCTAGAAGTTAGACAAATGCACAAACTTACACCAGAAACTGCAGAACAACGGAGACATACATTCTCATTTTTATCACTTCCTTGACATACCGGAGAGAAGGGGAAAGAAAGCAGCATTTATTAAAGACATCTGGAGAGCGTGTTATGCCAAATCTTATTTGCCAGCCTGTGTGTTTTATCCTCTCGTGGGCTTAATTTTATTCAAATAAGGCTGGCTTTTTCTCCTCCAACCAGGGAGCTATCTCTGACACTCAGAGAAACTTAGAACTCCCCTAATTTACGGCCTGTCCAGGAATTCTAAGGTCTTCTGGCTAAAGAAAACATAAGATAAGACCTCACAGAATAGCTGTGGAATGCGGGGCCTCTTCCTGCCATAAATTCTCAGGAACAAACTTAAATTCAGTAATTTGGTTCAAGGAAAGGTTACCTCACAAACTCGTTCAAAATTAAGAAATATGTTCAAAATGAGTGTTCAACATCCTTTTACACACGCCATAAGATTAACTGTATTAAAAACTACGGCCAATCATTTTCGTCAGACCACGCAACCATTTCTCATAAAAATAAGATTATGCAGTCACTATGTTAAATTAATTCATTAACTTATTTGAACAAACAAAATAAAATAGCACAATATCACACCAAGATCCCCAATAAATCACGAGTGTCAGTCGAGTCGAAAGTCCTTCAAATGCAAGTCTAAGTCAAGTCTGAAGTCATTAATTATGCGACTTAAGTGCAACTCGAGTATGTGTCACAAACTCGAGTCCCCATCTCTGGTTATCTTAATTGCAGACTCTACAGCTCCAAGAGGAACATGGATGATGGCTAAGGTCTTGAGTGTAAACCAGGATGCAAAAGGCTTGGTGTGCCCTGTGCGATTACAAACAAAGACCAGTATTTTGGAAAGACCTGTGACCAAACTTGTTTTGCATCTGGAAGCTTCACCCTGAAGAGTTAAGAACATGTTTGAGGGAATAGCTCCTTTTCCTTGTTAAAAGGAGTAATTGTGACAAGATTCACAATTAGGGGCCGGAGAGTTTGAGCTATTTCGGCTTATTACTTTGTCCATTTGAACGTTGTTATTTTATATATATTAAATATCATATATATATATATTATATATGTATATATCTATATATTCATATCTATATATATATATATATATATATATATATATATATATATATATATATATATATTTGTCTTAATTACAGAGTTTATTTATAGTAAGTTAATTGTTGAAAATTGTGTATTTATTTATATAAAAAACAGGAAGAAGTGGGCATGGTCCACTTTCTATAAATGTAGGAGCCTGGTAAGGACCAGCAGGCATTTGGGTTAGGGGCCTATGGTTGTTTTACTAGTGCAAGAGAGGTTACAGAGCAACTCTGTAATGTCGCTAAACATTTAGGAAATAAATCAACTGAATATCTACAAGTTTGGACTTCAAATTCTTTTGCCTGCGTTAAGAAAACGTGACCCCAGTGCCTAAGTAGTGGCTTATTGGAACTTTATAGGATGTTTGGTTTGACATACTTTTCGGGTCTGTTCGTGCAAAACAGTTGTGCCCTTACATACGTTATGAGCATTTGGATATTGGATTTCTGACAGTCTTGTGGACAACCTTTGACTCCTTCCCTAGATAGCCAGAACACCCATGCTTCTCACTTCGCTCTGCCGGGTGGAACTGCTCCCAAGCGGCGCCGAGATCGTGAAAAAAGTGGGGGAATCGCAGAGGACTAAGAGCTAAGCTAAAGCAAACACCACACCGGCTCTCTCTACCCAGCATTTTCCTTGCTAGAATGTGGCTGCATTACTTGACTCATGAATAAAATTAATAAGGATGGGCAGTGTTAAAGAAGAAAATGAAAATGCAAAAAGGATTATTGATTACCAATTTAATTTATGAGTCAAACAATGCAGCCACATTCTAAATGAAAGCATTTGAAAATGCTTTTTGTCACATCATCAGGTTGTGTTACTAGCCCAAATGCACAGAACACACACAGAGGCAGAGGGAAAGTCAAAAGGTTAATTGTGTACAGCTGGGTTCTTCCTGGGAGGCAGAAGGACAAACAGGTTAGGTTCAGGTTCAGGGAAAGTCAGAGGAGTCAGGCTGGCTCAGGCTTGCTAAACCTTAACTGGATCAACCCTGCAAGGAGTGAAAAGCTCTCCTCCAGCTAAATGAGACCTCTTAATGAGCGATGGGGAACAGCGTCACAGATGAGCACAAGCTCACAGAAAGGATCTCCCCCAGGGCGGCCCTCTGGTAACAACAGACAGCAGAAACCCCTGCAGTGATCTAACAGTGGGCAAACTGGATCCCAACAGTACCTCCAAGGGCAGATTCCAGACGCCCTAAAATGACAAAAACAAAAAACAACCCACCCAGGGTGGGCGCTGAGGGGGAACCAGGGGAGGCAGGCACAAAAACAGAACAGAGTCCGAAAATCAAAAACAACCACCCAGGGTGTGGGCAAGAAAAGTGAAAAGGCGGCAGAGGGCTGACAGGCTGGGGTCTCCAGGGGCGGCGTGGGGAGGTAAAGCAAAGTCTGCCAGGAGGCGGCCGTGGGGCCGAACTGAGACAGACGCTATGGAGAACGGGCGTCTTCAATGCTGCAGGAACCTAGGAGGAGAACGCCGCCAGCAGGATGCACCGAGAAGGATCGCCGCCTCTGCTTCAGCAGGAAGCTCCGGTAGACGCCCGCTTCAGCAGGAAGCACCCCAGGAGACGCCCTCCCGCCCAGCAGGAAGCACAGAGAGGACGCCGGCCTCCGCTTCAGCAGGAAGCACCTAGAGGACGCCGCCCGCCCAGTTGCTCTGCAACAGGCTCAGACAGGACCGCTGACTGCAGCCCAGGAGCATCTGAGAGCAAATCAGCCGACCGCGGGTTCAGAACCGAGGGAGAACGCCCGATTGTGGCGCGAATCCAGGGAACAAAAGGAGCGGTGCGGCTCCCAGGCAAGGAACAGAGACACGCCCTGATCAGGAACAAAGGAGCCCGCCGGTGCGCGTCCCAGGCGACAGGGGAACAGCCAAAAAGGAGCCCTCCGAATTGAGGTGAGACATCAGGAACAGAAAGGGAGCCCGGTGCGGCTCCGAATCAGGAACAAGTGGCTGATGCGGCTCGATCAGGAACAGAGGAGCTCCGCTGATTGCGGCTTTCCGGACAGGAACAGAGGAGACCGGCCGACTGCGCTCCTGGATAGGCTAGAAGAGGGGGCCGACTGCGACACAGGACAGGAACAGGGGTTCCAGACCGAAAACACAGAGGCTCAGGGTCTTCAGACGGCTCAGAGCGGGCTGAGGGTCTCAGGCAGCTCTCTAGTTCCTGCAAGATGCATTCGTTCCTCATAACATCCTACGTGACCAACGGATCCAAATCCATCCAGGGTGGTTCCGTTGGGTTAGTCCGTTCGTCCTCCAACATCCTAGGTGTGTCTACTTTTCTGGTTGGCCAGATTGTTCTGTCATGATCAGGTTGTGTTACTAGCCCAAATGCAGAACACATACAGAGGCAGAGGAAAAGTCCAAAGGTTTACAGACTGGGTTCTTCCTGGAAGGCAGAGGACGAGCAGGTTGGTTAAGGGTCAGGTTCAGGGGAAGTCAAAGAGTCAGACAGGCAGGCTGGCTCAGGCTTACAACCATAACTTCCTGGATCAACAATCTTGGCAAGGAGTGAAGCCCTCCTCTGACCTCTGGATCTGTACTCAGGGCATGTTTAGAGCAGCTCGCTGGGGTTTTACGATATTTCCAACCTGGTTCTGCCCAAGCAGCTGTACCAACATTGTTCAAATGCACTTCCATTGTGCCAGTGCCAAAACACTTCAGCCCAAGGTGCCTTAACGACCACCTCCTGTAGCACCTTCCTGCCACACCAATCATATAATGAAGTGCTTTGAGCAGCTGGTCCTAAGTAATACCGGAAAGACTTCGTACCATCCATATGGACTCACACCAGTTTGAGTGCATACCGCGAGAATAGGAGCACAGAGGATGTACTTCCATGGCACTGCACTCTGTGCCACACATCTGGACAATAAGAACACTTATGCACGCATGCTGCCGGACTTTAGCTCAGCATTCAACACCGTTATTCCGCAGTTATTAGCCAAACTTCAGGCCTGGGCATCAGCACTCCATGTGCAACTGGATTTTGACCTTCTGACCAACAGACCCCTAATGTCGGATTAGGGCTCCAACAGCTCCACATCCACCGCTACTTAACACTGGTGTGCTCACAGGGCTGTGTGTGCGTCTTCGCTTCTCTGCTAAGTCTCACCCACGACTACAAGCCTGTGGCGCGCCTAATTCCATCATCAAGTTTGCGGACGACACCACAGTGATTAGTCCATCAGCAACAGCGATGAGTCTGCCTATATGGAGGAGAGCAAGCACTTGGCCACATGGTGCACTGAATATAACCAGCTCCTTAACACCACCAAAACGGCGAGCTCATCATAGACCCCTGTGAAAAATTCAACATCAGCACCCAAAAACACCATCCACATCAATGGAATGGCTGCTGAACGTGTCTCCAGTTTCAAGTTTCTGGGACTCACATCTCAGGACAAGTCCTGGTCAACCAACACCTTCCTGCCTGGTCAAGAAGGCCTCACCAGCGCCTCTTCTTCCTGAGGACACTGAGGAAAGAATCAGCTCCCCTAACTATCCTGGTGAACTTCTGTCACTGTGCAGTAGAAAGCATCCTGACTGACTGTGCAACAGTGCGGTACAGAAGCTGTTCTGCTGCAGAGCCGCCAAGGTACTGCAGCCGCGCAGTTTCCATGACATCATCAAACTTCCTTACCCCACCATTGAGCACACACCCAAAGAAAAGCTGCTAACATGAGCCCTGCAGAATTCCTTGGAAAAGACTCATCCCACCTAGCCCACACACTGTTCTCTCTCCTACCCTCCGGCAGGCGGTTCAGGTGCCTCTGGACCAGAACCAGCAGACTAAAGAACAGCTTTTTCCCCACAGCTGTCTGTTTACTGAACTTTAACTCTCACTGATAGACTACTCTCCTTCCTCACACCTACTACCGTTTTGCTATTCTGCAAAATATTGCCATTTTTTTTACAAGACTGTAATGTTCACCTGCACTCCTGACTGTTACTATTGTAACAACTCTTTATATGCATCTTGCACTACTCACCTTGACTTATTTTTGATTTGCACTGCAGACTGTTATTCACAGTACCAATTGTTTACATATACATTTGCAATAACGTACTTTAACTGCAATATGCAATTACCTTCCACTGCACTTTAATTTAGATAGCTTCGTCTGCTTTCATCGGTTCTGAAACCGGCTTCAAAGCAAAACGAAAAAACTCTTTTTGTAGTGTTGTTCCAACGGTGGTTATGAATGCGACAGCCCGAAGCGAAATTTGTCGGCAATACGAAGGGTCATGCACCGCGGTATACTTGCATGAAGCTCCCTCGTGCTGTGCCACATTGTATTAATACACACATAGGCGCATCAGATTATAGGGCTCAGGTTTTATATACCGTTACATTTTCTCTACTACGTTTAAAATGTACCTCTTACCATGTATTTAAAAAAAATAGAGCTGGAGCAAAACTGAGTATGATTGTGCTTTATTCATGTATTTATTACAAAGTATAATAAACCTGGGAAAGTTGGCCGAGATTATGTATACATACAGTTGATGATTACGCCGTGATCACTCCTCTGAAACAGTTTATTATTGACACATAAATTAACTTAAAATGCAGTAATCTGCCAGCAGAATATGTTCGCTTTTATTATCCTGGTGCCTGCAGTTTAGATTGTACCAGTTAGTTTTGAAGCACGGCTGAAGCAGCTTTGCTGCTCTGGCTCGTGGTGCAAAAGTGGGTCTGAGGCGCGTTGGGCAGAGCTTCACTATCCTTTCTTTGCCTTGCAGCTGTATTTGCTGTGATCAGTGGGATTAAAGTAGTTGAGGAACATGCTTATAAATGTAAAACCTTCCCTGAAAAACTTAATTCAACAGCAGCCTTTGGGCGCGTCTCCTCCTCTTTCACCGCAGCTGGTAGTGATTTTCATCAAAATAATCTAAACTGGAGGCACCAGGATAATAAAAGCTAACATATGCGCTTGGTCGGCAGATTTCAGCATTTTAAGTTAATTTAGGGCGTGCTATTAAACTTTTCAGAGTGAGTGCATCATAGTGCTCTGTATCATCAGCGATGTGTCTGTCTCGGGCTGTCAGCTCCCCAGATCAGCTTCTCTTTGATTGGCTGATGCAGTGAATCGAGCAGCAAAACTTCAATTTTTCCATATCGAAAGCAGCAGCGAAGTTTGCGGGCGCATCAGATGATTAAACGCTTTCCCAACGCTACTGAGCCTGCTGCTCAAAACGTGCTGCGGAACCTTGCTGCTGCCATTGACTTTGCATGTAAACCTTGCTGCTTTCTGCTACACCTGCTGCGTCCGGTGTGAATGCAGCATTAACGGCCGGTTCACACCCCATGTCGGTGCGCAGTTGAAGTTCCTTTGTCGTGACCTCCTCCCGCAATAACAGCAAAGCACAGCTGCTTCATTTGTTTCACCATGTTTTTCACATCAGCTGTAAGATGGGCACACATGGAATCACAGATTAATAGCGTGTGTTATGCGTGGGAAAAAAACACCTGGTCTCCCTTTACATTCAATTCCTCCTCAGTTACTCTTTTCATACCACCCCTGTAATGAGATGATGGTGGTCTCCAAACGTCCGTCGCAGTGACAACACACATAGGGCGCATCGCGCTATAGGGCGCACCGCACTATAGGGCACGCCGCATTACTCTTTTGAGGGAAAAAGACGCTTATATGCGCTTTATAGGCGTGCAAATACGGTATATTTATCTCTTAGTAAGATTCTCAGTTTATAATGGTATTTCTCTCTATACTTATTAAGTGCAAACCCATGTCCCCTGTATTTATGGAACTATTATTTATCCTGCAGATGCTGCTGTTGCACTTCTGGTTAGACCTAAACTGCATTCCGTTGCCTTGTACCTGTGCCCGTGCAATGAGAGTAAAGTTGAATCTAATCTAATCTAAAAGCAGAGAATGTGTCGAATCAGGCATAACAAATGCATGGACTAGTTTCTCAGCATCACCCCTGGACAGGATATTTCTAATTTTTTTTTTTTTATGACTTGAACTTAATTTAGATTTTAACTAAATAAAACATACAAAGTATACCATGTTGCACATTATACCAGTTGGGTATGCAAGCACTGAGAACAAACAATATAAAGCAAAACAAACCATAAAATAAAATAAACTAGAAAAAATAAAGATGCCAACAATGCACTTATCCAAGGTTACAGCAGACATTAGTGATTAAGGTTGATCTGAGCTAGAAACGTCATTGATCAGTGTAGGAAAAGTAGGGGGCCCATTTGTTATTATAATCATCTACTCTATTTAACAGTCTGTATAATAATCTTTCAAATGCTGCCAGTTGTCCAAGTTCGGTGTGCCACTGGGTGAAAGTAGGTGTTGATGGGGCCTTTCACTCCCTCACTAAAAGTTTTCTCCCCAGCATGATGGCTGTCTGTGCAAGAGAGGAAGGCAAGTAATTCAAAACTGAAGGATCTCCCAGTACATAAAGCTTGCTGGTAAAAGGAATGCCCTGACCAACAACCCCCTCCACAACAGTGTGAACAGAGGACCAATATACTTGAACTTTAGGACATCCCCAGAGCATGTGCAAAAGTGTGCCACTATCATGCTAGCACTTCCAACAGGCATCAGAGTCTGCTAATCCCACTTTTATGCAATCTAGAAGGTGTCCAGTATATGCGGTTCAGGATTTAAATTGACCAATCTAGAACGAAGTTCTCGCGGACAACTTTGTCATATTCCCAAGAATTTTATTCAACTCCTCCTGTAAAAAAAAAGATTCAAATCACTTCCCAGGCTTTTTAAGGGACAGCATATTGAGATCTGAGGATGACAATAATATTTGCATTAGACTGAGGCCTCGCGGTCCATGTCCAAAAAATATTTTTAATGTGCTCCAGAGTATCATTGAGCATAAGGGGGCTCTAGTGGAGCCAAAATGTATTTACCATCAAATGTCGTGAATTGCAAAATATTTCCAAAAAATCCCGCCGGGTAGATTAAAAGTCTTGTGCGAAGTTTTTCAAAAAGATTTCAATACATTGTTGTGTCGCATAAATCACCCAACACTTTTATACCTTCTGATGATACCAGGTCTCCAAAAAATGGTGACTTTGCTATGCAGAGTTTGGGGTTATGCCAAATACCAGCAGACCGCTGAGGTGGGGGTCAACCCTAAAAATTTGACATTTTCTTTCCATACTCCTTTCAAGTGAGACAGAATAGGATGACTGGTTAAAAGGGCCAAGATTAGTTGATAGAGTATAGAGCGGTGTAAAGGGTAAGCAAGCCATGCTCTCAAGGTGAACCAGGGGGTGCTTTCAGGGTAGAAACCAATGCCAGATGCCTGAGAGAAAAAGCATAGTGATAATGGAGTAAATTAGGTTCCCCAAGTCCAACTTTTTATCCAATGTCTCTGTAACTTTTTCAAGTTAAGTCTAGGTTTCTTATTGCTCCAAATAAATGACAACTGTTCAAAACTTAAGAATTATCAATGATTCACTGTATGTTAAATATATTTCAATCATCAACTCTTGACTAGGCTAGTAACAGTTAACTAAAACTGATATAATTAAAGAAGATACTGAGCTACAAGAAAATGGTTATCAAAAACACTGAAATATCAGTTCAGTGTGAGTAGCTGTATTTCCATTACAAATATGCGCAAAACTGTTTATTTTGTACGTATTTTGAAAGTACAAAGTTTTGCAGTTGCGGTATTTCCATTAAATATAAAATACAACTAAAGATACACATAAATACATTTGTTCACGCAATAACTTCAAAACAACATGGCAGTGGCGGATGTAAACACCTGAGACATATATCCATCATTCAGCCATGGGTCTGAAGTGGGATGCCATCGACCTCCAGCTACTGCTGGTCATTTATACATAAGGTCAAGTCAAAATTTTGTGTGATGCAATATATGTTTAGCAAAATAGATGAATTTAAATAAAACTGAAAAAACCGCCCATCTCATTTAAGCTTAAATTTTCTTTATTTAAAAGCGTGACTTTTTTTTTTTCGAAATTGCAGTGTTTCCATTTAGCATATGTATTTTCGCATCCACAATTTGCACAAAATGATGGTTAATGAGTCTGCTGTTAATGCTGCCATTAATGTGTAAATTAATGCTTAATGGATGGATGGATGGATGCATAGATAGATATAGTATATAGTATAGTATACATAGTGACAGACAACACAATGAGG
>JAGKQL010001202.1:24016-51179 GCA_018398635.1 Cyprinodon brontotheroides
CGGATAGCCTTATTTCAGTAAAACCTTTCCTGATATTCTGGCTGTGTTGTTGCTTTGGCTTGGTGTTCTTCCAGCGCAATACCTAAAAATCATACATTACCTTTAATGATTGATGGGAGAGATTTCCAACTCCTCTCTTTTGCTTGCTCTTACTCTGCATCCTCAGCGCTTCCTTTTCAACTCAATTGGGACTTAAAGAAATTTTGTAATAATGAAACTAATAAGGGCTGCTCAGAGGTGCAGTGGGTAGCACTGCTACCTTTCAGCAAAAAGGTTTTGGGTGTGATTCTTTCTGCATGGAGTTAGAATGTTCTTCCTCAGCATGGTTGGGTTCTTTCTGAGTACTCCAGGTTCCTCTCACAGTCCAAAAACATGACTGTTAGGTTAATTGGCGTCTCTAATTTCTCCTTAGGTGTGAGTGTGTGAGTGAATGGTTGTTTAACTGAATTGTATCAATGACAATGTTAAGTTATGTATGTGTTTATTCTAGAAATAATTAGTAATGCGTTATGTCTTTCTTTAATAGTATGTAACAGTTTTTAGTTGCATGGTGTGCTATGCTCATTAACAAGAACATTAATAATACATAATAATACATTAATAATACTCGTGCGTTATTTGCCACAGTCGACAAGCTAACAAATCCTCCTGTGTCCGTGGCTCCTGAACTCCACTCCACCCGGGCCTGCAATGAATTTGATAATTTCTTTACTGAGAAAATCCTAAAGATCAGAGGATCAGTTTATACATCCATAACAAGTTCAGTACCAAAGTTGTCTCCAACTGGAATTGATCTTAACAAATGTTCCAATTCAGCCAAATAAAATATAAAAGCTTAGAGGAAATCATTCAGCAGCTAAGTTCTTCCTCCTGCTGCCTTGATGTTCTACCCACAGCTTTCTTTAAGAAAGTTTTGCCTGTCATAGCATCTGATTTGACTCAGATAATAAACACGTCCCTTCTGTCAGGTGTTTTCCGCGCAGTCCCTAAAAAACAGCAAATATCAAACCACTGCTGAAAAGAACAGTTTAGACAAACTACTACTCCAGAACTGCAGGCCCATATCAAACCTCCCCTTTATCAGTAAGATTATTGAAAAAGCAGTGTTTCAACAATTAAACACTTACTCAGATATGACCAGCCGCTTTGACATTTTCCAGTCAGGTTTCCGTGGTCACCACAGTACAGAGACTGCCCTGATCAAGGTGTTTAATGACTTTCATACATCCGTATAAATACAGACTGCGGAAGAACCACAGTGCTGGTACTATTGGACCTGAGTGCAGCATTTGATACTGTCCATTAGTCCATCCTGTTAGAGCGAATGGAAAACTGGGTCGGCCTCTCTGGTACAGCTCTCAACTGGTTTAAATCCTCCTTAAAGGACAGGGACTTTTATGTATTACTGTACAGTAGTTGGTAACTTTACATCAGAGATGACAAAAATCACATGTGGGGTTTCATCAAGGGTCCATTCTGGGTCCCCTCCTATTCAATATCTACATGCTCCCTCTTGCTCAGTTAATAAAAAAAAAAAATCAACATCAGCTACCATAACTATGCAGACGACACACAGCTTTTACATCACCATGTCACCAGGTGACTATGAACCAATTCAAGCACTGAAGAAAATGCTTAGAAGAAATCACTGGCTGGATATTGCCATAATTTTCTTCAATTAAAAAATAAAACTGAAGTAATAATCTTTGGACTAATAGAGGAGAGATCTAAGTTAGCATCACAGCTTCAGAGTCGCTTTCAGCTCAGGGAACAACAAAACTGATCAGGCCTGGAAATCTAGGTGTAGTGCTGGATTCAGACTTGAACCTCAAAAAGCATTTAAAGACGACAATTACAAGGTGCGGCTTTCTATCACCTGAAGAACATTTCCAGGATTAAAGGACTAATGTCTCAACATGATCTAAAAAAACTAATCCATGCGTTTATTTTTAGTCGAATTGATTACTGCAACTGTGTTTTCTTCACAGGTCTGCCTAAAAAGTGGATCAGACACACAGCTGCAGCTGATCCAGAACTACTGCCGCCCGTGTCCTCACTAAGACTAAGTAGTGAGCACATCACCCCAGTTCTAAAGTCCTTACACTGGCTCCCTGTATCTCAGAGAATAGACTTTGAAAATACTTCTGTTAGTCTATAGATCTCTGAATGGCTTAGCACTCTAAATACATCACAGACTTGCTATCGGTGTATCAACCCTCCAGACCACTCAGGTCTTCTGGCTCCAGCCTGCTCTGCATACTGTACCTAGAACCAGAACTAAACATGGAGAAGCAGCATTTAGTTCCTATGTCTCCATTCTATCTGGAACAAACTTCCAGAAAATTGTTAAAAAGTGCAGAAAGCCTGAGTTCCTTTATGTCAAGACTAAAACACATTTGTTTAGGATTGCCTTTGACTGTTCTAGTTAAACAGTTCAACTGAAACATCATTAGTTTAACTTTTTTTTATTTTCTTTAGTCCAATTAGTGTTTTAATATTCTATTTTGTTTCTGTATTTTTTATTTTATTAAAAATTTTTTCTACTTGCTTTGATTCCGTTTTATTTTTCCTATATTTTAATCATGTAACGACTTTGCATTGTCTTTGTACTGAATTGTCCTATACAAATAAATTTGCCTTGCCTTGCCTAAACATGAGTCAGAAATGATCTACTGCTCCTTTAATTTGTATAGTTGCTCGTAAATAAAAATATCCTCAGAGATTAAATTGTTATTATATATTAAGAGAACATTAATCTGACTAATAGCTTTTCCATTATTAAACTGTTAGATAATTTTTTTTTAGGTTTATGACAATATTAAACCATTCAAAACACACTTAGAACACTCCACCAGCCGCCCCTGATTGAAGGCAAGACAGACAGAGGGATAATTAAAAAAAAATCTGATTAAAGGAAAAGTCCGGTCAGCAAGAAATAATCATTGGATCATTATTTATACCTAAAACTGATAAATTCACAGTTATTTAATGAATTAAGCGTTAATCAGTAAAATAATAAAAACAATAATTTTCGTCACAATCATTGAGTCTGGGAGCGGTTACCAAATATAGTAACACCTCACTCCTGACATCTTCCAGCAGTGACTCACGGTGCGGTAAGCCTAGCACCATTCTCCCCACTTTACAAGCAAAATCAGTGGGAACTACTAGACACATCTGCAATCAACAACAATTATTAAAGATTTCGAGAGGACTTCACCATTGAAATTTGTGAGAGCTATGGTTAAGCTGAAAATGTATTACAACATCCAACTGCCATGCACCGGGGCATGGCAGATGCATGTCTCCAAGCACTTTGGGCTTTCCATAAAACAGTCTCTAACTCAACGTAAAATAAGTATTATAGGTCACTTTAATGTGTCGCCTGGTCAGGTGTCTGGTTCATTCTGTGGTCCAGGACAGGGTCGGCCCAGCTCAAGCTCATTTGAAGTAAAGCCGTGAGTGAAAGGTACCAACACAGTTTGAATTAAAGGAGCCCAAAGAAGAACAGATCATATGTTGTCTGTCCCTTTCACAAATAATAGTAAGTAAACTAAGTCCATGTAGCTTAAAGAACTTCAGATTAAAACTTGAACTTTGTCACAAACCATTGAATCATTTCAGTATTTCAAACTTACTCAGTACATTTACTTCATTACTGTACTTAAATGCCTGGTTTTTAAAGTATCTTAACTTGAGTTTCGTAAGTTGAGTTCTATTCAAAATATAGCTTTAGAAGGAAAGGCTTCAATCCAATTACTAAAAATGTCAACCACAACTACGACATATTTCTTGTCCTCAGAGTCAATTCAATGAAGCCCATCATTTAATAATTAAAAGGTTCTCTTGAAGGCAAATGACCAGCAGGAGTCAGCTGTGTTGCTCTCCCTGCATTGAGAGTAGCTCAAACCATGCCAATAATTCCAAGAGTCCAACAGAGAATTCAGACAGAAAACGGTCAGATGGAAACAGATAGGCTCAGTAGTTCAGAGGCAGAACAAGACATGATATCAGGAAAAATACGGAACTTTAAACTGGCTCCCTCCACAAAGCCAAAACAGGATCAGGGCACACTCAGGTGGGTAAGAGACAGACATGATCAGGAAACACTAAGACATGGAGACTTAAAACCCCTTAACATGAACTATGGAAATCAGCAATGATCTGCAATACTCAAGTAATTGTCAGTAATTTAAAAGCAATTTCAACGGCAAGGTCAACCCAATTTATTTATTTTTCAGACAAGTTATTTGTCTCTACACCCCCATAGATCTACATATAGATTTATTTTCCCATTAAAGTTAAATCAAAGCCTTAAATAATCAAGGTTAACAAATTAAACCAAATTAAACCTTAGTTTTAATTAATGACTCAGTTACTTGCCTATTTGAAGAGATGCCCAATTATTCTTATTATTCTCATATCAATCACCTTTACTCTTAATTTAAACAGCTTTGCATTAACTTTTGTGTCAGGGGAAAGAATGAGCCATGAAAGCTAGAAACTGTCATGTTTTACAGTTCAACCCTAACTTTTTTCTCACCTCTATTTCCCGAAAAAACAAAAAATAGCTTAGTTGTCATCTCAGAAAATGACAACTGATATCCCCACAATCCACAAACTCAGACAACAGAAAAAACACACAGAGAACAAAGAAATTGCCAAAAATATAATTGATCCAACTTCCTAATTACAGCATGAAAACCTTTTCCCTCATTGGGGGAGGTTAGGCTGATTCCTGGAGCCCTTAGCCTACCCATCTTTACCGAACCTCCTGTAACTGAGTCAGCGGTAAATTTGCATTTCTCAGTCCATTTATCTGCAGATAATTTACCTCTAGTCAATAAAGAGCAAACCAGTTACCATTCGGCTGTGACCCAACCTTGGATAAAAAGGGAAATTTCTCTGAAGACCACCTCTGACTATAGTGGGAAAAAGGTGTTCAACTGTTTACCCCAGTTAAAGAAACAGAGATTGATGGATTTCGTTCAGTAGGCACTTTGTTTTCATATCTTTGCAAAGAGAGAACAGTTCATCATACGACCCTTATGGCACAGTTATCTACCTTGTTCTGATCTAAACAGTTTGCCTCCCTTACTTACAATGAGAAAAAAGCTGTGAAGGTTGTGTCAGAGTCAAAATAAATTACACACACTTTGGTTAAACAATAACAATTCTTGATAAAGAATATGGCTTTGTACAGCAATTATGTGATCAGGATAAATATATTATGTAATGGCCAGCCAACCTTATATATATATATATATATATATATATATACTCTTAATATATATATATACTCATATGAGCAGTAATAGATAGATAGATAGATAAGATAGATAGACAAGATAGATAGATAGATAGATATGGCAAGATAAGAAAAAAAAGAAATCAACATTTTCTGACCACATGACCTAAGAGCCTTATGGGATATTGTGCTGCTATCATTCAAAGTTTAACTTGGAGTTGCCTCCTCTACCTAATGACTGTTTGTTTCTGAGATGAAAAATCCTAATTGCCTTTTATGTCCCAGTAGAAAGCTTTATCAGCCATTTATAACTTTATTTCAGGGGCTATTTCAGTCTTAATTTTGAAAGTAATGCTTTTTTTGATCATACATTTAAATCTATTAAGGTTAAATTTTCTTTTAAGCATACTTGTTTTACATATAACAAAAAGGATTATTTCACTCTCGTAGGAAAAGATGGATTTGAGTAAAATCCTTAAGTGTTTAAATCTGAGGATACTTGAGCCATGCCGACTGAAGATTTCCCACTGTCTCAAAAACATCAGTTCGTAGCTTCTGCCGACCCCAGGGAACAATAAGTCAAAAGTCCTCCATCTATTTGGGCTGAGGCCAGGAATTAATCCCAGGTTGATCAGACGCTGCTGTTATAACTGCTCTCAGAAAAAAACAGTCGAGGGATTCCTTCAGAACAACGCCAAATTGTTGTAGGAAAAAGGTATTCAACTATACAGTCCATTTAAATAAATGGATATAGATGGATTTTGCTCAGTCGACACTTTATTTTACTTCACTAAGTTAAATAACAACAACGGCCCTCACAGCATGATGTTCAGCCCTGTTCTGATCAAGACGTTTTGTCATTCTTACTTACAGTGATGGAAATCATTGTTGAATGCTTTGTGGCCTTGTAGCTCTGAGGTCTTAGTTAATGAAACTCAGCAATAATAATCAATATACATAAGGGAATTAATAGGAGATTATTTTCCCACCACAGCATATAGACTTAAAGATAACTTGATGGATGTATGGATGGATGGATGGCCTAATGTTAACTTCAGGCATTAAATGAGTGCAGTTCAATAGTTGCTATGTTGTCCTACAGTACCCAAACTACTTTTTCTATGCCACTTTCCTCAAAGCAGGAGGTTCTGTGATCGAGAGGACGCTGAAGCATTTCAGCTACAGATAGTGAACATTTCACAAAACTTTATGTCCAAAAACCTGAAATAGCCTTTAAAAAAGTATCATTATCAGTATCATTTGCAAGCTTTACTCTCCCCCTCACATCTCTGTAAGAACAAGGTTTACACATTAAAATGTGTTAATGGGAACTCCATTACTTGAGGTTTTACATTGTGGAGGTTCATAACATCTTTTTGTCATGTGTGCTTATCACCAAATTCAATTATTTACATATGTAGAAAGATTAAAGTTGAGATATCACATGATTTCTGGAGATTTTTTTATGCTATACCAGTTGAACACATGACCATCTGTGTAGCAGTTCTTTCAATTTAAAAAGTGCAGCTAAAAATACAGTCATTTAGGCTTTAAGAAATAAAAATACAACGTGTGTAATTTTATGAATTACAAATATACATTTTAAAGTATCATGGTTTGTACTGCAGATACATAAAATTAAGTGGCAATCATAATAAGAAACTAATAGTTGCACAAGAGGTGGGCCTTAGTTGTCATCAATACTATTACAATATACAACTGCTCTTATACAAAATTTTTTATACATTATACAGGCAATACTTGAAGATGAGAAAGAAATGCCATCAGAAAACAGACTGGGCCGGGATCCAATGCAAATCTGTGAGCCACTCTATTCAACAAGATGGAAGTAGGTGCAGAGTCATTGTAATCAAAGTACATTGAAGAGTTAATGTTTTGGATTGTGCAAGTATGAATGATGTGAAAGCAAAAATAACATCAATATCATAATGAAATGTCACTTGAAATCAAATAATAGTTTGTCTGGACGTATACTGGATGTATTCTCATAATTTTGGTGAGTCAGTATCGTCCTGAGGGTCCTGTATAAAAAAAACAAACAAAAAAAACAGAAGAAGGGTCATCACAACATTCCACACTGCCTCTGCAATGACAGTTATACTAAATCCGGGATCTACAACCTGTTGCTCGGGAGCCACAAGTTGCTCTTAAGACACTTGAATAATATATTTTGAATATACATTTTTACAGTATCATGGCTTGTATTGAGGGTCCATAAAACTGGTAGAAGTGGTTTTCATTTTGAGAAGATAATGGTTGCACAAGAAATGGGGCCTCAGTTGTCGTCAGTAGAATTGCACAGTATACAATTGGTATCCCTGTTGCAGACCCCTTTTTCAAATAATATTTATACATTTTTGAGCCAATCTTAGGGATGCCTTTTATAAGGCGTGTCCACATGTAAGCACAGACAATTTGGAACAAATTTATTGATACATTAGGGAGATATGAGGGTTTGTATGTTCTAGGGGGGCACAGCTGAGTCAAAGCCCAATGATGTCCAATGGAAATATTTGAGCTTGCTCATACCAGTTTTAGGTATATCTGATTATCCATGAATAATTTGAAGTTGATCATATACAAATGGTGAGATTTCAAAATTTGATTTGAAAAGTTCAGTCAGATGGGATTATGGTCTGGTTATATATTATATATATATTCTAGTTGTGGATTAGGCATTAAGATTTGTGGAAATTAGTTAACTAAGTCCTAAAGGTTCAGCAGATTTGATTCTTCCCCTGAAATCTCATTTTCACGTCATGGTATTCCAGAAGTAATAATCACAGATAATGGTCCTCAGTTTTTGTGTGTTGCTTTTGCTACATATGCAAAGTTATATGGACTTTGCAATAGTACAAGTAGCCCAAGATATCCACCAAAAAACAGGGAAGCTGAACGTGTGTTAAAAGAATAAAAGCCTTGCTAAAGGAAGGAGCTGATCCATATCTTGCCTTAATTTTTTACAGGGCAATACCACTTTGGAATGAGTACAGTCCAGCAGAGCATCTTATGGAAAGAAAAAAAAAGAAGAAGAAAGAAGACTTTGCACGATAGTGCTAACATTTCCCTCTTTGTTGCTGCTAGTTCTTTCAAACAGTAAGATCATTGTTCACAAGGAAAAGGTGTGAAGGATGAAAGATTTAGAGAGATATGAATCACGCCACAGAGCAAGAGTTCTTGGATTAAGTTTGCCAAGAACTCTTGCTCTGTGGCGTGATTCATATCTCACGTCCATACATGTTGGAAGACGCCATGGGTGGATTTGGCGAAATCATCATCATTTAGTTGCCATGGATCCCTTGACAGACCCAGAAGTAGTAAAAGGTGATGCTGCTGCAGAACATTTTAAACCAAGTTCTAAAGAGTCTCCACAGCTGAGCCCCCCTGAACTTTCACCTACTCCTAGAGCTATGTTTTGGGGGTGGATTGGCTGAAACCAAATCTACACTGGACTTGTAGCTAAAAGGAAATAAAATAAAAGATTGTAACTATTTTGCTTTAAGTTTAAGAATTGTATCGTTTTTTTCTAGCTCTAGGTAGAAACAGACCTTCCAGCTATAGAGACAGAATAATCCTCTAAGGTCTGCTGAATCAATGGTAATCCACCCATTGATTCTAGAGTGAAGAGATATGGCGTTATTGTTATGCATGTTTAAAAACTACAAATGGCTACCTGTGATGAGATAATAAAAGAATGTCAGGCTCCGGTAGTTCAGGTGACAATGATTGTTATAGGAAGCGCATGCTGGAAGTTTGTTGATCCCAAATAAATCAATAATGATGATACAGTTTCACTCAGCGCAGATTTTTTTTTATAACACAACAATTTTCACTCAAGGTACTGTTTATTTAATTACCCATGTCACATAATTCGTTTTTGCTCACTGCTGAACCTATTGCTATGGAGCGTTCTCTTCAGTGTGTGGTGTAAATTTTAAATTTCAAACATACTCTTGTATGCCGCTTTAATCGGCTCACGTGCCGTTATGTGTCCAGTATATTCACTGCTTTAGTGTCTGATCTCAAAATTTTGCTCTAGTCAAATGGTATAGTATTGTCATGCATATTCCTAAAAAGTCTGGTTCAAATCTATATAGCTTTAATTTTAGAAATGTGATTAAATTGAAGCCTAAAAATCAATAATGAAGTTCCTACTGCAAGTGTAAGAAGAAATTTACTTTTCCAGTTTTTATGTCTCCACTTAATACATGTCACCAGTTAAATGTTAATATAAAAAATAAAAACAAACACTGAGAATATGTTGCCAGATATTGCATATGGTTTAACGTCCCAACAAATGGGATTAACAAATGAAATATGCTGTAATACACCGATATGCAATTGTAGGTACTGGTATGAAACTGCTATAAAACTCCCATTGAGTTTGATTTAGGGAACAAACTTCAGTTATCAGTGTAAATATTGCATCAGATCTATCTACACAGAAATGCTTTTTTTTTTTTTATCTTTATGTGAAAAATAGTATTAAAGGCTTCTATCTTTTAGATTTTTTGTAGCTATAATAAAAAATAAAATAAAAAAAACTCACCATTTCTATTTCTTTTCCTCAAGAACCAAAAAGCTGCACTGACCAGAGTTGTTAAAAACAGCAGAATGGTTCCAACAGAAAATAAATATTTTCGAGATGAAGAACCTTGAAAAACAGAAAAAAAAACACAGTATCTTTCATATGGAAGGAAGGTTTTGGTTGTGATTGCGAAAAATTAAAAACACCCCTTACCGGTAATTTAATATAGAGAGAAATGCAAGTCAGTAAAAAAAACAACAACCACTGATTCATTATTTTTTTTAAAGTTACAACTCTTACAGGGCCACGGTCCACCCTTATCAGAGTCTAAGATGCACTGGGAACAAATACAACCTAATGCCGGAAATACAGAACAAGTTCCAGCTCAGCCGGTACAGATACTGGATCGCCCCTACTAATGGGACCCCGACTAAAGCACTCCTCCAACGCCCTGGTTGATGAATGAATCCAGCCACAAGAACACTGTCTCTTCTTTCAACACAGAAGAAGTTTCAGCTAGCTTGAGGAGATTAATAAGGTTTTCCTTTTACCATCCAATGATCTCCTCTTTCAAAATCAGCAGCTCCCCACTCCCCACTCCCAACAAAACAGTCTTAGCAAAGCACTGCCTCCCCCTCTAGAAGCATCGGATGGTTTGCCAGAAGCGGTTTGAGGCCAGCTGATAGCTTTTGTCAGTGGCCTCTCCAAACTCCTCCTAGGCTGGAGTTTTTGCTACAGCAACCACCCAGACAGTGACAGGTATATGGAGGACCAACTCTGACATATTAAAAAATAAATACATAAATAAATAAATAAATAAATAAATGCTCGATAAATAAATAAGCATAGAATTAATTGCCCCCCAAAATACAATAAACAAATAAATGTATGTAAAAATTTAACTATTCAGTGAGACATAAATGCATATAGCTCTTTTAATTAGCTTCTTTATTTATTCGCCTTTGTAATAATTACCATATTTATTTATTGTCCATTATAATCTTCACCTTTATTTATTTATTACTTATTTTTTTAAAGTATTTATGTGCATGTGATAATATTTTGGTTAGTTTTATTCTTCCTTTGTATTTTTTGACCCTATTTATTCTTTCAACGCTATTTATTTCTGACTGTTGTTCCTACATTTGCATTTCTGCCTCATTATTAGTCTTACATAGTCTTACATAGTCTTAGAGGGTCAACCCTGCCCATTGGTTGGTTAGCATTTTACTGCATCGGTGGAAGAGAGGTGGAGAGGAGTCTGAGAGTCGAGTCAGAAATGCGGTGGCCGCTCTCAATTCATAAGAATGCAAGTACAGACCATGTCCTCGCCAAGTATGTTCTTGAGAAGCAGCCAGGAAAGCCTGCACTTAGAACAGCACACACAGCATAAATCTGGGTCAATTAGAACTACTGACCTCAGATGCTCAGCTCATCTAAAGCTTTGGGACTCCTCCTGTTATTCATAGTTTCCAGATCTGTATTCAACATTTTCCAGGCATAGGACCACCAAACTGTTAACAAGATGGAGCGGGGACCCCCTAAGTATATACATTTGTATCAAATTGTGTTATATCAAATTGGTCTTATTAGTCATATGGAGTAATGTAATAAAAGTAATTTCGCCCTTTGATTATTAAAGTATTTCCTGATTCCTTGTTAATGGGACAGGTGTTGTGAATGAAACGGTGCCCAGCTTGAAAGATCTCTTGTGTGTTGCTGAGTGTGTGCATTGATGCCTGAAAGACATCTTCTGCCTGCATTTATATGTTTACTTCAGTGTGTTGAATTCATGTTAATATGTATTTAAAGACATTTCAATTAGTGGAAAAAATTGCAGGGGGGGATCAATCAAAACTTCTGCGATCCCCATGCAGTACCTCTATGGACCCCCTAGGGGTCACGGACCCCATGTTGAAGACCTCTGCTCTAGATAATAATAAATTCTGACTTTTTTCATTTAGTGGGGGAATAATAATTAACACAGTCAAATAAACAAAATTCAAATGAACATTTTGCCAAATAAAACAAAAAATCTGCATCATAGCCAGCGGTCCATCACACAGGGCTATGCCGAGAGAGGGCCGGTGCAGACGGGCTAGGATTAGGATCGAAGCTCCGCTGGTTGCCATGGTCCTCTCAACGTTGGAACATTTTTTATTTTTATTACACATATAATCGTTAAATGGGTCATGTTGTGACGCTTAGCGGTATAATTTTCTCGCCTCAAAAGATCTTAAATCAAACTTTTATTGAACAAGAGCAACAGAAAAGAGTACTTTTAACTTAATACTCTGAGCTCTGTGAGTTAAGAAGATGGGCCGCCAACCAATGGGCAGAAGTTGACCCTCTAAGACGCCTTCTTATTTGCATAATGAGGCAGAATACAAACAGAAATGTAAAAAGCGAGATGCAGAAACAAATAGCATTGAAGAAATATATAGGGTAAAAATAATTTGAAGTCAGAGTAGAAGAGAGTCCAGGCTCCCTTAAGGAGTTGGGTTCCAGAGCCCCAACAATGTGTGGAGGAAAGTCAACTATTTCTAACTGATATTGCCCTACTTCCTGCAGAATCTCAAGCTCCTTCCCCCCCAGCGAGGTAATATTCCCCATCCCCAGAACCCCAGTGCCTGTGGATTGGGTCATTGAGACGTCCGTCTGCCCAATCCTCTCTGCACCAGTCCCTCATGTTTCCCCCTGTGGGCCCAGAGGGGAATGGCCTCATGTCACTCCTTCGGGCTGAGTTCGGCCAGGTTCTGCGAGGAAGAACCTGCCTACCAGATATTCTGCCAACAAACCCCAAAACTATGCCTGGATCCAGGGTGGGGTCCCAGCTCCACTGTACCAGGTGCACTGGCCTCTTCGTCATTAAAGGGATATTCTGAACTGCTTTTTGTCTGACCCATCCCCCAGAGCCTGTCTGCCTTTGGAGACCCTTCCAAGGAAAAGTAAGCCCTGACAGCATTGCCTCTGGGACCATTTGTGCCCCTCCACCACCTTAAGGTGGAGGTTGTTTAAAGCTTGCTACAAAAAGAGACAATGTCATGAGAAACAAGAAGTTTGTATTTTGCAGGCCAAAATCCTGTTCAATTACTCTAAAGGAATTGGACATCTCAGGATCAATATTTTCAATTCTGGTGGAATATGTTGTAACTATTAAATGTGAATTGATTAAATCAGATCAAGTGCAAAATAACATAAAAAAACAATATAAATATGAATTTTCTTATTTTTAAATATACCTTGATTTGTCTTGATTATTACTCTGTCCAGTATGGTGGTGATCTTGTCCTCAAAACCAGAGAACTGAAAGAGGCAGTCATATCTATTCCAGTCTTCATCATTGATTGATGAAATATTAAGGTCCACACTTATCTGAAAGGTTCCATCATTATTGAAGAGGATGAATCCTATCTCTACGCCTTCATGGATCTCCTCTCCATCTTTCCTCCAGAACAATAAGGCGCTTTCAGGATAAAAACCAGTAGCATGGCAGGTAACCACAGAGGAGGGAGTTTTCTGGAGGAGCGACACTGAGGGAAGAACTGATGACACAAGTTGAAAAGAAATGTGGTTAAAAAACAACTGAAGTGAATGAGATTCCTACAACTACATAAAAAAGTACAAATGTAAGAATGTATCATTGAAATGTTATGTACAATATTAACCAGTAAAAACATTATTTTAGCATGTTATGTATTAAATGAAATCATGGTTGTAACAGCTTCTGTCTTAAAGTAAAAACTCTTGGTTATTTTTGACTAGGACCTGTCATTTATATCTCATATCATAGAGGTTTGTAGATTTTTTCTTCTTTTCATCTCTGTAATATTGAAAAATCAGAAATAGGCCATCCTGGGCAGGAGTGATGCTGACAAACTAGTCCATGCATTTTTTACTTCAAGGCTAGACAATTGTAGTTCTTAACTATCAGAAAGTCCACAAACTGTAGTTAAAATTCTTCAGCTGATCCAAAATTCAGCAGTTAGACTCCTGATACGAATTAAAAAGAGAAAACATACTGTATTTATTCTATCCTTGCTTCTCTTTATTGGCTTCCTATTAAATCCAGAATAGAACTTAAAATCCTCCTTCTTACATATAGAGCCCCACATGGCCAAGCTCCATCTTATTCCATCATCATACTGTATCAGAGATCTAATTATAACTTGTGTTCCTAAAAGAGCATTTTGCTCTCAATCTGCAGTTTTGTTGGTTGTTACTAGAATATATAAAAATAGAATAGGAGGCAGGTCTTTTAGTTTTCAGGCTCCTCTCCTGTGGAACCAACTACCAGTTTTAGTCCAAGGGGCTGGATAGGCTTAAAACTTTCCTTTTGGATAAAAGCTTATTGTTAGAATGGCTCTGGTTATCCTGAGCTTTTCTCCACAGTTATGCTGCTATAGGCTTAGACTGCTAGAGGACAGAGGAACTATTTTTCTTCATTCTTTCTTCATTCTATCTCAGTTCTTACATTCTGCAGTTTTTGTTTAACCTCTAACTTTATGTGCTGGTGAAGAATCTCAGTCATTCAGGTCATTGTCATTTCAAAAAAAAAAAAAACGATCTATTAGACTTTATTTCAAAGTTTAAAGATGATTCGCTTCCATCCAAGGAAATTTTTCAATTAAAAATGTCAGAAATAGCGTTAGAGTTTGAGGCTTTATACAGTTACCCAACAAAGCCTTTTTTTCCGCTTAGACAAAATGCAAATTGAAACGGACTAACGGGTCCAACCCCTTTGGAATGGAGGTCTTTGGCTTCTTTTGTTAGCCTGCAATGTACCCCATACCTGTCTATGTCTCTCGAAAGGGGGTGTTGTTAAAGGGAATTGTTGGCCTGGCTGAATAGGCGCTGAGGTCTTCTGTTCCCCTGTGAAGAGAAAACTTTATGCTCTCTCTGCTGTCCATGCGCCGTTTCCTGTTTCTCTGCCTCACTGCATCAGCTTTACACCATGTCTGATGCTCTGTGCTGCTGCAAGCCACGTCTCATCTTCTGTATAACTTTAAGCTACGTATGATATTCTGTATAACTTCAAGCCATGTCGGATCTACTGCGGAGCTTCAAAACACATCATATCCTCTGCTGCAGCAAACCACATCTGATCATCTGTACAGCACCTGCCATATCTGAACCTCTGTACAGCTTCAAGCCACATCTAATCTTGACTGCATATTCAAGCCATGTCAGACCTTCACTGCAAATTCTAGATAAGGCCTATCCTCTCTGCCAACTTCAAGACAAGCCTGATGCTGTCTTTTATACCAGAACAAGTCTGGTCCTACCCACTTTTTCGTTTCTAATCTGCCCTTGCATGAACTGTCCGAATCAGTCCCATTTATCTCCAGTTACTGCCTAGCTACCCCCGTGTGCAGTGTTTTAACCTTTGGCAATAAAACTTTAAACACTTTGTTCTTGAAGTTGAGTATTTTGCACCATCTATTTTGTTAGTTGTTTGATTTCTGCATTATTGGAGCCTGCACAGCCCTTGCTACACTGGATCACATAAACATTGTTGTTTGGCTCAGGTTTGGGTTTTCTGTCTTCAGGATGGACCAGTTTTTATGTTATTGAGCTTTTGTTTCTCGACAAATTCTCCTTCTTGATTTTCTAAAAAAAATTCTGAAACATAAGGAATCACAATTTGTTTGCATATATGTGACTTTTTTTTCTCCTTTGTATTTCATGCAGTGTGGTTATTACTGCTAATATTTTAGCCATCTTAACAAATGCCCACTTTGGATAACCACATACTTCAAGTGATTTCCTAAAATGTTTGTGCTCTTCCGTTTCTCCTCTGAAGTTGAGGGAAGACAGGTAAAACACACCATTAAGATTCCCGTTGTCCTCATTGTGCTCAGCACAGTCAAGAAGGGGCAACATGTTCTTGGTATCCTTTTTAGTCAACTTGATTTTTCGGTCCACTAAGTTAATGTGACTTGTGAATCTCTCATTTCTGTGGGTGTGGATTGCACTGTGCCTTTTCAGTGAAACAGATAACCTGTTCAAAAAATGCTTCTGGAAGATTCTCAGAAAGTTGGACCTGGATTTTTTTCTCTCCTTTGTGAGAGTTCTTCAAAAGTTATTTGGTGGCTCAGGAGCTGGCTTTAATATCTTCAGAGGATCTCTTTTGCCCTGTGCCCTTTGATATGCTGTTTGGAAACAGTTTTGTTGTTCACATTTCAAACTAAAACAGATGTGTTTTCTGTGTTCTGGAAATATACTCATAATCTTGCACCAACATTAGGGGATCTTTCCCAAATTATAATGCAACATCCCTGTGTAAATTCTCAGCTATCTGGGTCATGGCAACCACACAACAGGCTTGGTCATGACAACCCCAAAACAGTAGTTGTCCAGTCGGCCCGAACATGTCTGACTGAACACCCACTTCTCATTCACCCTCACCATAAACACCGGAGTGTCACAAGGCTGTGTGATGAGTCCTTTCCTCTACCCCCTCCTCACCCTTGACTGCAGACATGTCCATGGCTCCAACGCCATGATCAAGTTTGCAGATGACACCACAGTAATCTGCCTTATGATGAGGCCGCCTATAGGCAGGAGGCGGATTGCCTGGCTGAATGGTGTGACACAAACAACCTGAACACCAAAAAGTCCAAGGAGCTCATCGTGGACTTCAGGAAAAGTTAACCACCCACATCCAGCCATCTGCATCAAGGGGACAGCGGTGGAGCTTGTGGACAGCTTTAAGGTCCTGGGAGTCTCCATCCCCAAAAAAACCTGACCTGGACAACCAGCTGCTCGAAATTCATCCAGAATGTGCAGTAGGACCTCTTCTTCTTGAGCTCCCTGAGGAAGAACCATCTGTTGTAAGAGATCTTCATAAACTTCTACTGCTTAACTATCAAGAGCATCCTCTCCAACTGTATCAAAGTTTGGTATGGGAACTGCTCTGGCTCACACTGGAAGGCATTGTAGAGGGTGGTAAAAACGATCCAGCGCATTGATGGGGCACTGCTCCCTTCCATCAAAGACATCTACAGGAAGCAGTGTCTGAAAAGGGCCAGAAAAATCACCAAATACTCCACTCACCCTGCACACTCACTCTTCTCACTCCTGCTCTCTGAAAGGCCTTACAAAATCCTATGACCTAGAACCACCAGGCATCTGGACAGTTTCTTCCCCACAGCTGTCATGCTCCTGAATGCCTCCTGACACCAAATATACAGTAAGGAAAAAAAGTATTTGAACACCCTGCTATTTTGTTCTCCCACTTAGAAATCATGGAGGGTCTGAAATTGTCACCGGAGATGCATGTCCACTGTGAAAGACATGATCAAAAAATCAAGAATCACAATGTATGATATTTTTTTTTAAACAATTTATTTGTATGATACAGCTGCAAAGTAAGTATTTGAACACCTGAGAAATTAATGTTAATATCTAGCCTTTGTTTGCAATTACAGAGGTCAAATACTTCCTGTAGTTTTTCACCAGGTTTTCACACATTGCAGGAGGGATTTTGCCCCCATCCTAGATAGAGATCTTTTCTAGATCAGTCAGGTTTCTGGGCTGCCACTGAGAAACACAATTTGAGCTCCCTCCAAATATTCTCTATTGGATTTAGCTCTGTAGAGTGGCTAGGCCACGGAAGAACCTTGAAATGATTCTTGCAGAGCCACTCCTTGGTTATCTTGGCTCTCTGGTTCGGGTCATTGCCATGTTAAAAGACTGAGCCTCAACCCTTTTACATTGCTCTGAGGGAAGGAAGTTGTTCCCCCCAAATTTTCCAATACATGGCTCCGGTAATCCTCTTCTAAATACAGTGGCGTCACCCTGTCCCATGAGCAGAAAGACACCCCCTAAGCATGATGCTCCAATGCTTCACATTAGGGATGGTGTTCTTGGGATAGCACTCAGCATTGTTCTTCCAGCAAACAGTTAGTTACACAGTTAGTGGAATTATGACCAAAAGTTCTATTTTGGTCTTATCTGAGCTCATGACTTTCTCCAATGACTCATTTGGATCACCAAAATGGTCATTGGCAAACTTTAAGATGGGCCTTGATATGTGCTGCTTGTGCAGGGGAACCTTCCGTCCCATGCATGATTTCAAACCATGAAGTCTAAAGGATTACCAACAATAACCTTGGAAGCGGTGGTCCCAACTCTTTGAAGGTCATCGACTAGCTCCTCCTGTGTAGTTCTGGGCGGATTTCTCATCTTTCTTGGGATCATTGAGACCCCACGAGGGGAGATCTTGCATGGAGTCCCAGTCCGAGGAAGTTTCGGGCCTGTTTAGCTTATTCCATGTTCTAATGATTGCTCCAACAGTGGACCTTTTTTCCCCAAGCTACTTGGCAATTTCCCCGTAGCCCTTTCCATCCTTGTTGGGATTTACAATTTAGTCTCTAGTGTCTTTGGACAGCTCTTTGGTCTTGGCCATGTTAGTGGTTGGATTCTTATGGATTGTATGGGGTGGTCAGGTGTCTTTATGGAGCTAACAACCTCAAACAGGTGCATCTAGTTTAGGATAATACATGAAGTGGAGGGGACATTTTGAAGGCAGGCTAACAGGTATTTGAGGATCAGAATTCTAGCTGATAAAAAGGTGTTCATATACCTATTTGCAGCTGTCCTTCCATCCATCCATCCATCCATCCATCCATCCCATCCATCCATCCATCCATCCATCCATCCATCCATCCATCCATCCATCCATCCATCCATCCATCCATCCATCGACGTCCCTCTCCCAGGCCACTTGGGCTAGTTGCCCCTGGGGAATTCCAAAGCATTCCCAGGCCAGCCGAGAAAATTGGCAACCTAAACAGATGCCTGAGCCATCTCAACTACAGCTGTATCATACAAACAAATAGTTAAAAAAATCATACATAGTGTGTTTACATTATGTTTCTCATAGTGGAAATGCACCTACGAAGACAATTTCAGATCCCTCCATGATTTCTAGATGGGAGAACTTTCAAAATAGGAGGCTCTTCAAATACTTATTTTTTTCACTGCATATATAATCCATATCCAAACTTTCCTGTATGATTTGATGAAGTTTTCATGCTTATTTTTTTTATAGTCTCTTACAATTACTATCTGGTTATTATATATACCATTTATAACCAATACATACATAGTCTTTGTGCACATGTAAATAAATGTTTATATCCTGTATAGCACTTCTGGATAGATGCAAAGTACATTTTGTTGCTTTGTACTTTTGACTGTGTAATGACAATAAAGTTTAATCCTATTCTATTCCATATTGAGCGTAACCACATTTTCGCTCTTTTTATTCTGAAAATGTTTTGACCCCTATCCAGGAAACTGCCAGTTCTGTCTGCTCACACCAGAGGGGTGCCACACGTGATGCAAATCAACAGAACTGGCAAACCTCCTTGATAGGTGTCGAAACAGTCTTCACAAACACACTTAGCGAAAGTCTGGTTGCCTTCGAATTTAAGCCTGTTTTGTGGTCACCTTTAAAATATTACAAAGTTAAGGGAGACTTGATAACTAACTTTTTGCAAAACAACATTCTGTGTTGTTTTGGTACCTGTTTTTTGCAAGGTGTTTTTCCCATAATTTAGATAAAGCTGAAGGAAATATTTGCAGTCTTCTGTCAGTGCAAACTTCCAACCCTGAGTATCACTGTTCCAGTTGTGTTTGGTGATAACAGTCTGATGTCTTGGGGTGATCCATGTGAGAGTTTTCAGGTCAAAACGTATGAGATCTTCTCCATCATAGCCAAACTGACTAAAGGCATCAAATTCTTTGGTTTCATCGTCCCAAAAACATCCATTCATTCTTTGATAAATATGAACACCTAAGAAGAAATTAAGAAAATGTGAAAATACAAAAGTAAAAAATAAAAACAGCAAGAATCAAAAACTTTATAAAAATCACATAAACAAGATAGTTTAACAATATTCCATAATTGTAATCAGGTAAAAGATGCACTTGTATTTCACAACAATTTGAATGATTAGTGATTAACATACTTTTAAATTGTTTAGGCTTTTCATAAAAAATTTAACTTACCCTCCGACTGATTAAAGCGATTTATCAGTGTTTTAATGGTTGCTTTGAAATCCAACCAGTTGTAGTAGCATTTGTTTTTTAACCACTTCAGATGGTGAGGATCATCCTCTAAAAGTCTGTTCATCCAAGGTGTTCTGGGTTTTATCTCTTTGTTGCTGTCGCTGTCACAGTAACCAAATTGAACTCCATTGACTGTTCCATAAGCAAAAAACTCAGGAAGCTTTGAGATTCCTGACATACCACAAAGGGTAAACACAAGGGAGTGTATTTCTGTTGAAAAACATAATTTTCAAGTTATACTGAGCTGTTTTCAGTATTATGTTTAGTTTTCCAAAGAGAATTGAGATAGAGAATTTATTCATAACATTTCTTAAACAATGAGAGATTGAGATGGGGAGATTTTATATATTTTAACTAATATAAGTCCTGCCTCTATTTCCCTCCTTTGTCAGCCTACTCTTCTTAAAGGATCTTTGAACCAGGTCTCCTATAGAGTGATCATTGAGGACTAAGCGGATTACCCCTTTTGTAAAGTGCAAGTATAATGGAAAGGGCTATGAATAACAAGAATGTATATTAAGGATACAACAAAGGGAACAAATAAATGACAAGAAGTGGAAAGTAGAGAAAAGGAAGGAAGAGTATTAAACATAAAACATAAAGCTGTTTCCAGTGACTGGGTATTTCACTTAAGATGTTATTCTCATTGTTGAGGATCAAATGTGAAAGACATAAACAGGAGCAACTCCCCTGACATCACATCCCTGTGACAGAGTTTACTTAAGCAGCCGACTCCATTCAGTTGCCATCTCAGTTGAGGCGAGACGGTTTTCAGCTAAAGCTATGTCGTAGCCATCAAAACCCCTCAGGAGAAGAGTCTTCATTTTCTGGCTGACTCGCTGACTACAATTCAGAAGAGCTTAATCTGGCTCTATCCATGGATCAGCTAAGCCCAACTACTGTTCGCACAGGAGCCATTTTAAGTAGCGGAGCCATGCTAGACTGGTTCTGGCATTTCCTGGAACTGTAAAATCAACAGATCGTGACACATTGGTCCGGTTGCGGTTTGGAGCTGCGCTGACGCCATCTGAGCCACTGCTACAAGCTATCCACCACCTTAAAGGGATCTCCATGCTAAGGATGCTCTGAGTGAAAAAATGAAGTCCAACAAAATTGAATTCTGTTATTTGCTTTCAATACCTCAGATCTCTTAGAGAGCTACATATTGGATGAGCGGATTGTGTTTGAACAGGACAAATCAAATCGAGTCAGACTCTAGCACTGAACCAAACCCTCAACCCCTTATTGGATGCTTAATAAATACTCTGCTTGGGCAAAAAATAGAATATATATTTTATATGTGTTTTTTGTGTGTCAATGATTTCTGAGTCAACTGCTGATAATATCAAAGTAGGAGTTCTGAACTGAATACTAATGCTCACTGAGCCTGACTGAAAGATCCAATTCCATTTATTTGAAGAGCTTAAACAGTTATGCTAAAACGGTTGGACTGGATAGCATTGTAAGCTCCAAGCTACCTCATTGCTGGTGCCATGGTAGCACTCATTTTGTAAACCTCTAATTCTTTTGCTCTAGCTTGCCCGCCCTGGAACCGGTACCAGTTGAAATAACCTATTCTTTATTCCTCAGTCATTGTTTATTTATTGACAGTTTGATTGCATTTAATATTTATCCTGATAATATTAACATTTATCTGATGCTATGCTTAATGCTTTCAAGGAATGTATATGAAACTTGATTCTTACTAGTACAATTCTTTTGACACTTTGAAATTTAGGAATGTAATAAATATATTATCAGAGTTATAACTACTAAAAATTAGATTTTGACCAGGAAGAATCATATTTTAGTGATTAACAAATGAGAATACTTATAGGAACATGCTTTTAATAAATGACAAAATGGCCTGATATATAGGGCTACAAATAAACTTATGCATTAATTCTTCTCTCAAGTCATGTCTATCTCCTTTGCAGCTTAAGCACTGTTGTTCTGTTCTTTAAAACTATATGCCTGAAGAAAAATCTCTATTCTTAGTGGTGTAAAATGGAAGACTTCCTATTGCATATTGTCATGGTGACTTGAATTCGGGGGGATACTGAGGTCGTATCCTCTATATTTCATTAATTTATTTGTTGCTTAAATTGTGATATAAAGTAAAATAAATAACACTGAAACTGACTGTAGGATGATGATCATGGTCTCACGCTAACTGTGAGGTGTTTTATATTTGAAAAGCCCAAAGTAGCACAACTATTTGATCATAAGTCATCGTCATCATGCACTGTCGCTATGGTAACTGCCACACACAAGCTACTGCCTTGTGAGTCTGTCAGTCCAAGGAAGTGGTGCACATCAAGCTACTAATGTAGGCGCAAAGCAGTATCAGTTGTTCATGACAATGAGAAAAAAATGCATTTCCATGAGGAAAGATTTCAGCCCAGGAAGGTACTCAGACAGCAAGGGTACCTCCCTTTAAATCAACAAAAGTTGATTTATCTCTGCCAGGACTAGTCATCAATCAATTTCCACCGACTGAATCAACATTCATTATGCGATTGACATGTTAGCGAAGTCTACGGCTGAAAATTAAACACGTCTTCAGCTTTGGTTTTTCAGTGCTTGGTGTTGTACCAAAATGACAAATAAACGTAATTGATCCATGATATTAAATGTATATTATTTTGATTTCTATGAGTTTAGATTGATTTTGTTGATATTCGTCCCTAAAGGTAAACAAAATATGGAGGAAAAGGCTAAGACAAACCTATCTCCTCTTTGGGCCAAGCACCAAGAAGAGCGGTGAGGAGAGAGATAGAGGGAGAGCAGGTACTGAAAAGGAAGATGCTGCTCCTGAACAGTTTTAAAAGTTGGATGTCTAATGCATGATAACTGAAGTATTGTGATATTGTAATAGAAATATTTATAATTAGGCACCATCATCATCATAATAGTGCAATTAGGGTCTGGGTGATTATTTTAAATGAACTAAATATGGAGCAACTTATTTCAATTATACTGGAATGTCTTTTGTGACACATTTCTAACCAGTTGTAGACAGAAGCTTCAAAAGAAACATGACATTAAAATCAAGTATATAATGTGTGAAATGTCAGGCAGGGGAGACAGGAGATAATACATTTACAGCCAGGCATTTTCAAAAGATACAAAAATGTTTTTGCTCCTTAAGACTCTGAAAATGGCCAGACTTAAATAATGGAATTAAAAATGTCTCTGTGGAGCACCCCGCTGAACCATTCTAGAAGTTCTGACTCTTGCCCTCAGTATTTTTTGGGGCATATTTCCATGTACTTAAGTGGTAAAGTGATAATAGAGCTTGTCACCTACCATGCAAATTGCTACCAATATGTAAGCCAGTTGACAGCACTCAAATTTGAAACCATGTTCAGGGTGAATGCACTATTATTAAATCTTTGGCACATACAAACAACATACATAACTTTAATACTACAAAGCTTTATTACAACATTCACAGACTGCATTATCTATTTTGTCAGCTATCCCTGTAGTTTTAAGTAACAAATGGAAGCTAAAATAAATGCATTGGCACAGAGAAAAAAATCTATGTACCTGGAGAAGCAATCCGGCATATAAGAAGAAACAAATAAAAAAACTTCATCTTGTTTTTAGGTAGTAATATTGGGGCAGTTCTCTTGTCTTTTGCATAACAGGAACACTAGAAAGAAAACAAAAGTTAGGTTAGCTTACAATCTTCAGCAATGGTACTGGTAATTTTGCATCTTTGCAGTTTTAAAAATTTCAGTTTTCTGGCAATGCTGCTGCAGGCTTTGTACTCTTCTGATGATACCCAAATCATTGAGACAAATATTAAACTTACAAATGTAAATAAAAGAACTGCTAAGCATGGATCCAATGGTTGACAACATTCAATTTCAGGTCTCTGTGATCCTGTTACTCCTTACATAATCTATTATTATTTGTCCTTCCAGGTGCTCAAAAGCATCTGTGATCCAACTTAAGCAAGGACACTAGTGAGAACCAGGAGAACCAATTAAGACCCCTAGTTGGGTGTGTTACGTATTATTACATATGTTCAAGAATTAAATGATATTGTAAAAAAACTCCTTTCAGGTGCAAAACATCCAAAACAAGAGATAAAAAATCATTAGAAAAAAGAAACTTTGATCCACAAATTAACAGAGCTACCTTAATATGCAGTCATCTTGAGCAAGAGTTATATTTTGCCTGTCAAGTACGCCGAAACCCTACAAAAGGCTATGTAATGTAGAATGTCTGGAACTGCCTACCATCTGGATGATGTAATGGTCGTTGGAGAAAAAATAAGAGCAAGTTAAACAGAGACTCATGTGACTTTAAAAGATTTGATAAGGAAGGTCTAATTTTCGATGGAAACTGATGTATGTTTGTTGTCAAGGTTTTGGTTGAGGTTGAGGACCCATATGCAGAGGCAGAGAGGCTGAGGTGATTTCTTGGAGTTTTAATGGAGAGGTACAGGAAACAAAGGCAGGAATCCAAAAATCCAACTAATAATGAAAAGCAAACCAGAACCAAGGGGACATCTGGGGAAACCAAACACGAGGGGCCAGGGAGAGACAAGGTAGGTAGACAGCTGCATGAGAAGACAGCAAAGACAAGGAACCAACAAAGAGTGACAGCAGAGGGAGAGTATAGGGCTACGTCTCAATTCGCAGGCAGCGTACTTCGAAGGGCCCAGCCTACCCAGCCTTAGGAGGACCAAGCCTTCGGAGGATGCTCCGGAGGATCCTCGGCCATTGGTAAATGGGACGGTTTAGCCTTTGGAGCACTTCCTGGTTGCGACACGACGTCATCACGTCTACCCCAACAACAGCGTGAAACAAAATCCGACAGCTTGAGAAATATGGAAAGAAGTGGAAGGGGAAGAGATCGTGAGCTCGGATGGTCGTTTGGTGCATGGCGCGTGTTTTGAAGCCGCTTGTGGAGAAATGTCCTGGGCCGTGAGTAGTGAGGAAACAGGAAGCGATTCTTGTGGGATGGAAGAGGGAAATGGTGATAATGAAGAAGGTTGGAAGACGGCAACATCAAAAAATGAGAAAAAGCAGAAAAAACAGAGATCAGTTAAAGGGGAGTCCAGTTCAGAACAATCCAGTGATGATCAATCCATACATTCCACAGGAAAAAACAAAATTAATACAAAGTCATATTCAAAGTCCTTAATCAGGCGAATAACTCTTTTACAAATTGGAATCCGGTTCACTTAACAAAAACCATAAATAAGCGGCTTGTAGGAGAAGTCAGAGGTGCCAGAATTCTGTACAGTGGAGACTTGTTAATCAATTGTAGACACTGTTGATCCGAATGGAACATACTGCTGCTTATTGTGGCTGTGAAGTGAGCGTTAAAGGTCTGAGGAAATAAAAAAAATGAAATTTGAGCTCGGAATTACGTACGCTGAAGGTGCTAAAAGGATCCCATCTCAGTCAGGAAAAAACAAACCAACAGTTCAGCACATGGCACGGCATAATTCCAAACCTCTAGAGAAATCTCCAAAAATTGATGAAGACTCACTAATTCTTAAAAAGAGTAAATTTTGTTCTATTTCATGAATTGGAAGTATTGTTTTAATTTTGTACTTTCGCACAAACGACAAGAAAAACCGAAAAAATCTAAATAATAATGAAGGCTGCAGAAAAATATCTGGGCGTGAAAGATTTAAACGGGGAGATGGTTGGAAGCATGATGGGAGGACCGATGGGACCATCAGAAACAGGCAAACTGACGATGACCTAAAGTTAAATTAAAAATATATAGGGGCAAATGTGATTTAGTATTTATTATGTTAAGTTACACAGGGTTTTTTTTGTTTTTTTTTGTTTCTGGGGGTGAATGGTTTTCCTGTTTCCTTGCTTTAATCCATATCAGTTGGTGGCGGTGTCGCACATTTTCACAAGGTTGCCAACCATAATAAAATCTCATAAGAAGAAGAATATGGAAAGAGAAACAACAAAAACAAAAAAAATTAAAATGTGAAATTTTTATTTTATATTTTTTAAATATTGTTCTTGTTATTGGAGGAGGAGAGTGGAAACTTTGGCGGCTTCAGCGACAACAAAACCAGCGATGGATTTTTCTCAGGCTGGCAGAGCGCGGTGGAGAAGGTAGCATTTACCATAGCTATTAGCTTCCCTCACAGGGGCCTGCTAATGATCAGGAATATACTTGAGTTATTAAACAAAGATTTGTCAGCAGATTGGCGAATATGTTTAAAATATATAAATTTTACTATGTGGCCATTTGTAAGACTTGATATAATTTATTTGTTTGTAACTTTAGTAATTTGAATTGAATAGTTAAGTGATGTGTACAAACCCTGTAAATAACTGACTTAAATCGCTACTTTCACTATCACTAATGTTGTGTTGAGAAGCCAAACTGTGATAGATTGAGAAATAAATCATTATTTGTCTAAATTGTTATCCCCTTACTGTCAAATTTAGAGAAGCAACGACTCTGAATCAGGGCATACCACAGAGACAGTTGTTGTGATTAAGGATCGAGGCTTTATTTAATAATGATACAGGAAATGGTGTCTGGCAGGATCTTCCTGGGTTCTGCTTGGGAAAAAGAGTGATGATAAAAAACTGGTCAGAGGAGGTGGGATGGTGGAGAAAGCTAAACTCACAGGGTTTGAGGTTGTTTGGGCTTAGAAGGATGGTGTCTTGGGTCCAGGTGCAAACTGAAACTCTCTCTCTGGTGATGGTGTGTAGGAGGTTGGACAGGCAGGTGGGGTCCTGGAGGAGGGCTGCAGCAGACTGACCCGAGAGATCCTACAGATGAGGAGGGTCCAGGCTGGAGGTTCAGTTGTTATGTGTTTGAAACTAGGAGGGAAAAGACAGAGACACTTAATTAGAAGTTTATAGAGAGATCTATCAAGCTTGCTTGGTCATGTACCACACATGGTAGAGAGAAAGAACTGACGCCCTCCTCCTGGTCCAAGCTCCTTAAGTAGGCTCCAAATTAACAGAGATGAACCGCACCTGCCCATCACAGTCCTGCAGAGAAGAGAGAGAGAGACCAGGCCTACAGTATTTTCACTTACTGCATGATTTTATTTACAATTATATAACAACAACAATACAGGAAAAAAATCCAAATATAAAAACCAAAAAAAAAAGTTAAATAGTGGATCTAGATGAAGTACAATTAAATTTCTAATAAATCATGTAATAAAGATAATGAAAAAAAGATAGATGACTGAATAAAAATAAATATTTTAGTCTTTTTTTTCTACAGGTCATAACGGCATGTGCTGTCCTGCATAACATCTGCCTGGGAGCCGGTGATAT
>JAGKQL010001202.1:60193-99097 GCA_018398635.1 Cyprinodon brontotheroides
TTAATTAGCTTCTTTGTTTATTTGCCTTTGTAGTAATTACCTTATTTATTTATGTACATGTTATAATATTTTTGTCTGGTTTTATTCTTCCTTTGTATTTTTTTACCCTATCTATTTCTTCTAAGTACTTTATTTATTTCTGTCTGTCATATTTACATTTCTGCCTCATTATGCAAATGAGGAGGGGTGTGTCTTAAGGGCTCAATTTCTCCCCATTTGTTGGTTAGCAGCCACAGTCACAACAAACATGGCTACCTACTGTACGATGAAGTGGTCAGTGAGCTGAGACATTTAGCAACTGTTTTTGACAACAATGCCAAGGATTTTTATCATCTGGGTAATCCAAATCCTGGGGCTTTAAATCCCAGGGGTTTCAGTAAAAATATTTTTAGTTCATGCAGATCAAGAATGAAACACTTTTCAAGTTGTTAATTATATAAGATTTATTTTACTGAACCATCACAAACCATTTTTTTTAGCACAATAACTGAATTTCAGTATAATGTTTTTATTTACACTAGAGATTTCCCTAATCCAAGGTGTTTTTTCTAGGTACTGTTCTGTTAGATTAAAGGATAAGATCCACAGCCCACTGGGAGCATTAATATACTCACAGTCTTGCTATAAGAACATTTGATATCAATATTTCTTGAGACCAAACAGTGGTTATACATCAGATTACTTGATTCGGATGCTCTGATTGTTCCGTGCTGTTGTAAGAATCTGTAGGGTTAGAAACACAATGCTGAGGTAAACAGAGTAAAAAGTTTTAGGCAATTTAAGGTAGTCTGACAACATAGTAAAAAAACAAGCAACAGTTACATTTTCCATTTAAAGTAGTTTTACTTTTTCATCGTGAAATGTTATTTTTTTCATGCCCTTTCTTACCTTTCTTCTTGCAAGTAATGTATCCAATAACTGCTATGATGATGAGAACAACAAACACCAAGGAAGCAGCTATAGGGGCAGCTGGGTTAAAGGACTCTTCTGTGAAGAACAAAATACTACAGCTAATGTTGCATAAATAGGAAACATGGCAGACAAAAATGGGCAAAGATCTGTTAACTTATGGCATTGCTTAATTTCATCTTTGATTTTCATTATGATTACCTTAGGAACAAAGGATTCTCTATTAGTATTTGTAGCAGATTGATGAAAAATTGTGTAAGCACAAAATAAATCCAATGCATGCACAAAATAAATCCATTCTATATGGTGACCCTCTGGAATAACATCCTGTTTCTACTAAGCTTTGCTTTTCTTGTTATAGCTTTAGGCTCAAAACTGTTGTATTTGAGTAATTTTGTTTTCAAATTCCAATCTAAAGGAACAATCTTCCATAATGAAAAATTTAATATGAAAAAAAAGCAAAAAAATCCTGTAGTTCGTCACCTAAATATTAAAGAAAAGACGAACATCCTAAACATAAAAACATGACATCTATTATTTCCCACTTACCCTGATTGGTTTTAATAATTGTCTTATCCAGAGGGGTGATGATGTCCTTGCTGACACCATAGAGCTGAAAGACACAGTCGTATTTCCCCCAATCTTTGAGTGGAAATAATGAGACATTCAGCACAGTCTCCATCTGGAATGTTTCATCATGGTTTGGGAGGATCTCTCCATGTTCTACACCTTCATGAATCTCCTCTTCACTCCTCCTCCAAGAACAGCACAGCGCTCTCTGGGTAGAAACCTGTAGCATAACAGCTCACTGGAGAGGAGGGGGTCTTCTGGAGGAGATACACTTTAGGAAGAACTGTTGATGGAGAGATGGAAATAAAAAAAGATTCCATGTGGAAGATTTATTCATAGAAGTATGTAAAGGTTAAGTGTCTGTCATTGTAACAATTTAATGTATCGGTATTAGTATTTTATTCCCTAATTGATATCAACCCAGCATCTCACAGCAAATAATCTTTTTATTAATTTTAAAAACAGGTTGTATTTATTTACATACTGTAAAAAAATGTCAATTCAAATGATTGTTTTTTTCGATTAAAAAAAAAAAAGACTACCATTGCTACTATGAATCAAAATAACCGAATGATTTTACTGGGTAGTTTTGCTATATGAGTACAATAAATAAATATTGATAAACATTGATTCTGATATTACATGTGTAATTTTTATAACTGGTTATAATTTTTATAACCTTTTTATAACTGAATATATTCAAATTAATACAGTTACCAATGGTCAAAGCGGTTTAATTTTGTGTAATCCATATGCAAAAATATTCCATTGTACTTTTTAAAGAAGATAAAACAAGTGATTTATTTTCCTTTGGTCTTTAAAACGTGGATATCAAATGTGAAAATAATGAAGTATCTGGATTATCATCCAGTTAGCTCCAAAACGCTAAATAGTATAGAAAACTAAATTAATTTCTAAGGCCTTGTTAGTAGTAATGGCAGAAGAAGCCTTCTAGATGCTCTAGCATACATTAGAAATGTGAACTAACTGGTGGATCCCAAGAATAAATGTAGAACTTAATCAAAGATTCTGATTAGCAGGACTGACCGGAGGATGGGGGACAATGACAGAGTTGGGACAGTATTATGGAAAGAACAGATTATCCCCCAGCTCATTTCTGTAATTAAGTGCTCATGTTCTGTAAGGATGGAGGCGAAGATATGTTTACTTTTAAGTCTGTAATAAATGTCTAGCCAGATGTTTGACAGGTTCACCCTTAGGTCACTTCAGTATCTTGAATTAGTGCACATGATCTGTGGCCCAGCTAATAGGTGTGTTTATATATAGAATGTTTCTACTAATGAGCAAGACTAAACACCAGCACATTACATATTTGTATGAGCTACAGAAATTAGAGAGACACCAGGTTAAAATCGTGGCACCTGCCACAGCTCTGGAGGAGGTGTCAGATAGCCTGGCACCGATTCTTATGTCCTGCTGTGGCACAGGAACAAAGGCAGTGACACCTGCCACTTAATTTCAATGTAATGCCAGGCTACTGGAGCTGGTGCCAAACAGCCTCCCACTGATTTCCATGATCACAGCGGCATTTTTTAGTGGCACTTCCGGTGGCACTGGTGCATCTTCGTAGTCAGAGAATTCTACCAAGTACCAGGGTGTTTTTAATTTTTTTTTTTGTCGGTAACCACTCTCATTAAGCTCTTAGACTGTGTAATAAGCTGACTGTTTCTGCAGTGAGTTTTTGCCATCCTTTACGTCCTATACATACCATGCTATTAGGACATATAGGCCTAGTTTACGTCTTAAGTATACAGTCACTGTATATTTTGGAACTAACACTTATTGATTCAAAAGCAATAACTCAATCAATTGCCAAAAATCAACATTGCTTCCACGAAAACAGTAGCAGTCGCCATGGGATGTTGAAGGCTTTTACAGCTGGTCTGGCATCTTTGTAGCGTCCTGGCATCCTCTGACACTATCATTCATTTTCGTTGCACTCAACAGCCACTGTCTTTATAAGAGTGACACCGTATTTTCACATTAGATTTTCTTAGCACAGTTCAAACCACTGTCACAAACAGTTACCTTGTAACTGTTTCATGAAGTTGTTTAAAAATGTTTAGAACTGGCATTAAATAACCCTAAAATCCAAAATTTTGCCCATAAACAGCAAAAGAAGTGTGGCAGGTGGCCTGCCGGCTTAGTGACACATTGTTCCAGTGGCATGCCGCTGCAGCTGCCACAATGTGCCAGAGGATGGCAACAGTTTTACAAGCCTTTATTAGATATAATATAAATAAAATGTGATTATTTGGAAGTAGTCTATTGCAGGCGTCTATTGTCAAACCATTAACCCATAAACATCAGAAGTGCGGCAGGTTGCCTTTTGGCTTAGTGACACCTTGTGTTATTCGCATGCCAGTGAAAGTGCTGTTCGAAGTGCCACTACTATTCTCCAGCTGCCACCAAAAGTGCCACTATTAGATCCAGCTCTCACCGGAAATGCCACTACCAGATGCCACTGCCACAAATGGAGGTCGTCCCTGCTGAGAAATTGTCATACTTCATACTGGAAATGTCCATCATTTTTATTCCATCTAATTATCTATGGCAGCTCCCTCCTCTTTGTTTGCCTATCTTTTATAAATATAAAAATGTTTGGGAGTGCTCAAGGTAAAAGCTCCTGCATCTTTGGCATGCAGCCAATTAAGCTCATTATCAAAAGCTTGTATTTTGATGTGAAATGATCACTGTACAAGTTGTAACCCAAATATAGCTGCTTGTTGTATCTGTTGGAAATAAAACCAAAGTAGTTTTTCCTAGATAATTTAAACATCTTATAGCTTAATTCATCCTTAAAGGGTCCATCCGAATTCATCAGATCAGTAAGGACACAATAGCTACAATGGTGCTCATCATCTCAGTCAGCATGATGAGTGCTGTCTGAATAGCTGGGACAGTAAGAAAGAAAGCAAGCAAAAGAAGAAAAATGCTTCCCATTGATAGCTAATTAAGCATACAGACATAGCAATGTTCCTATCTAGAGCTCAGGAGCTATGCAGACTCCAACAGTTCTTGCATGACAAGACATATAGGCACAGACCACCTCAAAGAGTTCAACAAAAAGACATTATTTATTCACATTTACTCTGTGTGACACATGCAAATGTATACATGTGCATATGTTTTAGATTTTGTTCACCCGTTCATTACATTTTTGTAACTTGTTGTTTTCCTGGTTCTTATGAGGAAGGCTCTAATCCAATGTGTCGCATAAAGACATCCGTAGGTTGAAGGCTGTCTGAATATTGGTGTAGCAAACCAGAGTTCAAAAATAGAATATGTAAGGGTTTCATTAATTATATCAGCATCTTACAATGATTTTTATTACATAAAATTTTATAAAAAGTGTAAATATTTATTGGCTGTTAAATTATGTTAGCTTTAATATATTTTATTTTTAACCTTTAAATTAAACCAGGAAACGTCTGTTTATTGTCTAAGCGGCTGTTTTGTTTCAGTTTGAAACTTAATAAAAACATAAACTTTTTTCCCAAAAGAAAATTATTTCAAGTACATTACATTTTTTGGTATTTCTCAAAAAAAAGCAAAAACACACAAACAACTGTATTATACCTGTGTGTTGATGTGCCCAAATTTTTAGGAACTCACTCAGCACTATTGGGCATTCTATGGTGAAAATGTAATGAGCCAGTTTGGTCAATTCTTTGTCAAGGTCCAATCTCTGTTTAATTGAGACCGCTTGATCACTTTGAGGAATCCATGCCGAGCTATTGATATCAAATGTCATAAGGTCTTCTCCATTAAAACCAGCCCGTACGAAACTAAAAGGCTGACTTTTGTAGTCATCCATCTCACAGCCACCCATAAACTGTAGGATGTGTACACCTGAAAGTAAAGGGGGAGAAAAGTTTACAATATTTCAGATCAAATAATACATTTAAAAAATAACTGATATTGGCAGGATATTGAAAAAAAAATGTTTTTCTTTATCATGCTGTCAGATCAGCATACGCTTAGTTTTTATCTAACCTAAATTAATTATGTCACAATATAAACAACAGCGAATGTTTTCAATGATTTAAAACATAAAAACAAGATATAACCAAATTAAAATTCCAGCACACACATTTTTATTACTACTAAAGTAACTTATTTTACATTAATATTGACTAATTTCTCTGGCTGTTTCAACTTCCAAGAAATAACAGTATTATACAAGCTGATTTCTCTTTTTTTAAAGTTATTAAACATGTTTTAACTGGTCAGTACACTGCTGCTTAAATTCATTGTGGGAATAATTCTCTGCTGCGCATGTACGCATCTGCATATCAAAACAATGTACTGTATACCAATCTGACAGCGTATACTGTTCTAACAGAACACCGGCTGAAGCCCTAAATTGTTCTGAGTATTTTTAATGTCCCCGCCTATAAGTTGGGCTCTACTGACTGGCCAACATACCCAGATTAAGCTCTAGTTGTGGATGATTGTTTTGTAGTTAGTAAATACCTGCCAACATAACTGTATGTGTCACTGCTCTTACTGCTTAGCATGTTTCTGTACCCTGTCATTCTGGTTGATTTTTGACACTGAACTGCTGTCAGACTTAGACTTAAAGTTTGTCCAAGTTCTAATTCTTATTACATAATAATTTAAAAAAACAATCCACTGGACTTGGTTTCCAAGGTTCGAAGACATTTCGCTTCCCGTCCAGGAAGCTTTCTCAATTCAAATGTCTGGATTCGCAGTGAGTTTGAGGCTTTAAATAGACAAGACCTGGTGTTGCTTGGAAACATGCAAATTGAAACTGACGAGTGGTCCGTTCTGTTCCATTGTTAGCCTGTAATATCTGAAACATGTCTATGATTGTGAAAGGTCGTCGTTAAAGGCGGGATTGTTCACCTATCAGAAGAGAGGAGGTGCTTTGTTCCTCTGTGATAGGGTGGGGGTTGTGGTGATACCTGGAAGGAATTAACTCAATTACTGAATTGTAAGTTTTTGGAAACTGGAATCTGAGTCCACCACCTCTGTTTAAGGTTTCTTTTTCTCTCTTAACATAGATGGCTTCCTTCACACCCCTCTCAAACCGCATATTTCCTTTATCCAAAATGTGAACATTCTGGTCCTCAAAAGAATGTCTTTTGTCCACAAGGTGTAGATGTACGGCAGAGTCTTGTCCAGAGGAGGCCGCTCTTCTGTGTTGGGCCACGTGTCTGTGGAGAGGTTGTTTGGTTTCTCCAATATAAAGATCAGAGCATTCCTCGCTGCACTGAACAGCATATACCACTCCGCTTATATTGGGTCTTGGGGTTTAATTTTTAGGATGCACTAGCCTCTGTTTAAGGGTCTTGTTTAGTTTGAAATGTACTGGGATTTTGTGTTTGGAGAAAATCCTCTTGAGTTTTTCAGAGACTCCAGCAACATAAGGGATTGTGATGTTTTTGTGTTTAATTTTCTCACCGCTATCTTCTGCTTTGTGTCTTTTGGATGTCCTTGCTGATTTGATAAACACCCAATTTGGGGTTTGGAGAGCATATTTGATGTGTTTCTGTTCTTTGTGCATCCCTTCTGTTTTAGTAGGGACATGTTCTGCTCGGTGTTGTAAGTTTCTGATGACTGAGAGTTGGTTTTCCAGTGGGTGGTGTGAGTCAAAAAGAAGATACTGGTCTGTGTGAGTAGGTTTCCTATACACTTCAATGTTGAGGCTTCCATTTCCTTCCATGCTCAACAAACAGTCCAGAAAAGGTAGTTTCTTGTCCTCGCCATCCTCTCTGGTGAATTTGATGTTGTGGTCAACCAATTGGATGTGTCTATTAGTAAGCTGTTTAGCAATGTTGTATGTTACTGAGTTGATGCTGCTGACAATGGGCCTAAGCGGTGTTCCTTCCTTATGAAGTTTTGGGAGTCTATATAAGCAAGGAATTCCCTCCCCTGGGTATAATATAAAATAGACTGTACTGTTAATTACCTTGTCTTTTTCAAGTTGTTTGAATCTATTATTTTCTTTTTGTAGGCGTATGTTGGATCTATTTTCAAGGATTCATACGTATTAGTGTCGTTCAGTAGAGTGATAATTTTGTCCTGGTAGTCTGAGGTGTTGAGGACCACGGTGCATCTTCCTTTGTCTGCTGGTAATATGGTGATGCTTTGGTCCTGGCTAAGGGATGTTATGGCTTTCATTTCCTGTGGTGTGAGGTTGGAAAGAGGTGGTTTGGTGTTGGACAGGGTAGCTGTTACCTTCATTGTGAGCTGCTTTCCCTCTGTTTCAGCCAGGTTATTGTTCCTAATGGCCGATTTAGCCTTTACTCAGTACATCCATTTCTGGTTTTGTCAGTTGTCTGCTAAGTGGGTTTTTGACCCACTTGTCCTGGACCTCCATGTTGGAGGCTTGCTCCTGAGTCATGTTGCTATCTTGTTTAAACACTGCTTTCTGTTTTAATTTTGTTAAATTTAGCTTTTTTGTCTTTATTTTTTATTTTTAAGGCCAGAAAGCTTGACCTTATTAACAAATATGACAACTTCTTCAAACAAGTTTTTTAGTGAGAAGGTTGGATAGTTTCTGCTTTTGTCTGGTCTATTTTTATTCTACCAGTACAAATTACATCAATTTTCCCCTTAATGTGTATTGGGGTGACATTCTCAGATAAACAAAAATAGTATTACTTTCTATCTAAAATTAATATTCTGTATCCTTAAAAATTGAACTTCAGATCTCTGTAATACAATTCGTTACTGGTCATAATTTGTGTTTCAGACCAGGATCAGAATGTAAGTTTGAGCCTCTAAGATTTTCACAAAATCTGTTATACCCACTCAGAAAATCCCAAATGTTCAAGTACATGGATGTAACCTGAGCAGTGAGCCTGCCTTTAACATTCACAATTGTGGGATCACAAATCACAGTGAACAACAAGTCAGTGCAAATGCCCCCTTCACCCCACAGGATATGGGCAAGCTTCTGCAGAGGTTGACTATCTTGAAGATGAACCGAGTGTAAGTCAATGTGGAAGTAAATGCTGGTTACAGAAATGAGACAATTCTGCCAGTGCTGACCCCGCCTGTGTCTCAGAACACTGATATAACTACACCAGTGTTTTTTTCTTGTTTTTTTTACAATGTCCTGTCTGGCAATGTGGCAATAAGAATAATTATCAAAAAGAGAGCCCTACAGAGTTTGCTTTCACAAGTGGAGCAGTAGGGCTATCGCCACTATGTTCCGCTTGATTTATGCATAAAAATAGCTTTATTATAATTCATGCAGGGAGTATTACAAATTATATGGACACTGCAATGTAAATAGAACAGGAAAGGAAAAACAGAAAAAAGGAGAAAAGATTAAAGAAAGATGAGATAAAAGGGGAGATGAAAGGGAGATAACGATAAAACATTTTCAGTCTGTTTCATCGCCTGCAAATTGGGTCCTGTTTTTTGGTCTCACAATGCTATTGGGTCCTACATTTGTATACAAGGCCTGCCCTCTGGTAAAGAAGTCACACAACCTCCAGATATTTGATTGAGCATCATCCCCTTGATTTACTGGACTGGATTTATCTGTGAGTAAGTGAAAGGCTTTGCATATTTTTTCTGTGTTTATTACATTGTTTACAACATGTAAATATGTAGTTATTGTGGAAAATGTGCTCTATGTTTTATCTAGAGCTTGTTTTGTAATTGTTGCACTATTACTGCATTGGGTGAATGTGGTAGTCAAAACAACCCTGTTTTTGAGGGGAATGTCTTGAGAGAACTTTTCCCAATATAACTTTGAACCACGCACACAGTAGTCCTTAGCCTTATATTGGAATACATATATTATTTTGTTAGAACCTAATATACAAAGATATATTGCCATATCTAATCATTTTAATTTACTTATAAGGATTTCTAACCACCTTCGTCACTCAGTATATTTTCCTTATCGCAGAAAGTAGGGCTTTCTAACATTTCTACAGCACAACAGACATGTTGTGCATGTCTGCCCTTTGTCTTGACTATTGATAAGGAAATGTTCCAATCGATCCATAGTGAAAGCAGGTGTGGGGGATGCTTGGAGGTGCCTCTGCATTACATTGCTCTGTAACGGATGTTAATTTTCAGGAATGTAAGGTGTGGCTGTAACTTGGAGGCTACTTGCATTACTATTTTGATGATAATCAGAGTTATAATATAATAGGCCGGCCACCCAGAATTGTGTGACCAGTGAAATGTGTGGATGGGTTACTTCAATGCAATGTGTAAACACTTCAAATTAAAATCAATCTCTCCACCACCCTGTATTTTCCTGCAGGTTATCTAGCATCTAAGTATGTGTACTATTTATATATACATTTGTTTCAATTTTATTTATTTTTTTTCATTTCAGAATGCCAGCAGCAAGGAAAGATCCCCGGTACAGTGTGCAGGATATCATTGCAATCATCCAAGATAGAAAGATAGATGTGGACGTACCCCTTGATGACACGGATGCTAGAGACAAGGAGTCAGACAATGATCCCTGTCTGGACAAAGAAAACAAAGAGCCCTCTGACTGCCCAGCCAATGTGAACATTGCACCCCAAGAAAATGAATGCATCATGCCCCGCTGGCAAAAAATAGGATTTTATCAGTCCCAATAACCTTCCTCCACACACCACTCCAATACTTCAAAATGTTTGTGTCAAATGACATGATTCAAGCTCTGGCTACAAGTACAAATGAATACAGTGTTCAAAATGATGGAAGATCTGTTGACACTCATACAAAGGAACTACAGAAAATGTTAGGCATTTACCTGAGGATGGGCTTGGTACAAATGTCTGGAAGACGTATGTACTGGGAGACAGATACACAGCACCCCTCTATTGCTGATGTGATGCCATGCAACAGATTCCAATCTCTGTTCACAAAATTAAATTTTGTGAACAATTTCAAGTGTCAGACATTGAAAAGAGGGACAAACTCTGGAAACTCAGAACATGGTTTAATCATTCTGGGAGAAATGCCTGCAGGTGGTACCAGAAGAGCGCAATTCTGTGGGTGAATTTATCCTTTTCAAGGGGAAGTTCAGCAGCATCAAGCTGTATATGCGAGGCAAGCCACACCCATGGGGGTTCAAGGTATGGGTGAGAGCTGGAATCTCTGGCATGATGCTTGATTTCAATGTGTACCAGGGCAGCAATAATGGAATACGCGTCAAATCTGAACTTGGATTGTCAGGTGATGTATTGAAGCTTCCCTCCACACCCCAAAGGGGTCACAAATACAAGATCTATGAAGACAACTACTTCAACTCTGTTCCACTGCTAATGAAGCTCCTTGAGCGTGGAATCCATTATGTGGGTACAGCCAGGCGGGTGCGGCTCCCCAACTGATACCTTGAAGATGAGAAGAGCTTGAAGAAGGAGGGTAGAGGAAGCTTTGACCACAAAGTGGAGGGGACACACAACATCTGCACTGTGAAATTATATGACAACAGGGCAGTCACTCTTGTGTCTGCTAGGAAGAGACCGTCCTCAGATGATGGGAGTTCAAATTGTCACTTCAAGAAATCATGTGTACTCCCTCCACTCGATGTGCGCAAGGGCCTCACTGGACATTTCCCCATGAAGGTATAATGAGGAGGCTGCAGACATTGCATTAAAAGGTATATGAATACCTAGTGCAACAAGTGCAATGTTTGCCCTATTTTTCATAGGACAGGAACTGTTTCTGGGACTATCAATGTAAATAAAAAGTTCTCTTTGCTGGAATAAAAAAAAAAATTCATGTTATACTGTTCTGGGATAAAAGCAAAACCCTGTAAATGAATCCATAGTTTGGTATTGTTGTTCAGAGAATGAGTACAAATACAGGAAATTCTGCTCCCCATTTGGCCCAATGTTGCAATATTATAATTCAATTCAGCTTAATTATATAGCGCAAATTCACAACACATGTCATCTCAAGGCACTTTACAGTTCAACCAGATCATACAGTCAAAGTACCATATCTAAGGAAAACCAGTTGATTGCATCGACCCATTGACTCAAACGCAATCCCTCACATAACATTTCTGTGAAAACTCATAAAAAAACATACCATTTTTGAAAACACTTCACTTTCTGCCTCAAAGGCCACCTGCAACAACAACTGAGTGGTTGAAATTTTTTTTTGTTTTTTTTATATTTGGGTTTTACAGGGATACTGTGGTAGCTAAAGATCAGAATATGGGCTTTCTGTATGGAAGTGAATCTCTAAGTACCTGGAGCCAAGCACCTGTACTTGTTTTTGAGAATGCACTTGTGCATGTAAAGTTTATCCAAAGGAAAACTGCTCAATAGTGATTGTGAGGAGCCGAAGACGCGCCCTTCCAGAGCACCAAGGCAAGCACTGGGAGACCCAAAGCCCCAGATCCCCAAGGAGGGCCCAGGAGGGGCCAACCCAGGAAATCCGACCCCGCACCAAGGGAGGAGGAGAGACAGCCCAGAGGAAACCCCCAGCCATCTGTTGTCCAAGCAAAATATCCAGCTCCAGGAGCTCCATGAGCTCCAGTCCCTCCGTCTTCCCAGGCTTCAGTCTGAGTCACAATGATGGCGGCGGGACCCTCCTGCCTCTAGATCGCCACTCGTTCGTTCAGATATTGGCCGTCCAAAAAAAAACAACCTGCATGCAGAGCATCAACAAATCATGCAGGCATACAGATATCAGCAAAATCCTTCAATCACGCTCAGTGAAAATCATTTCAGCATGAAACAGTCTCATTTCACAGGACTACGCTACTTACAGAGCGACACCTTATACTCCGGTTGGTTTTTAAAAACTGAGCAACCCTAACTCCAACTAGGTAGCCATTCTGCATAAGTAAGCAGCTGAAAATAACACAAAAGACTCACCGGAGAAATCCCAGAACAGAATGTATATTCTATCCTGCTCAAAATAAACATATCTCTTCTGTATCACAGCAGCATCTTTAAGTAGTAACTTTTCTACTTCTGCTAAAATGTGTTTGATCTACATAGCCTGCTTTCTCTTTTTTTCCTCCTCTGTCTTACTCTTCTTCTCATGCCGACACAGGATAAATGTGAGTCTGGCACCCTCTACAGGACATTCTAAGAACTAAGAAAATGAACACATGAAAAATACAGACAGATCAGCATACTTTAAGGGGTTTACACTTCTTTTACTTACTGTGCTCATGATTGTTTTTGAACCGTTCCTTGTGAAGGAGTGAAGAAAAAAATTAAAGTGATATAGACTACAGGTACCTTGCATGTGCTCAAGAGCAGGTACATATACAAGTATTGGAAGATTTAATGACAGATATCTTTATCACTGCATTGATAGATTTCTATTTGAGGTCAAGTACTTCAATTTAGATGTGATTAGGGAACAAACTTTCCCTAATTAGGGTAGAATTAGCAAAGTTACTCAACACAGTGGATCAAGCAAAGCAATGTGGAATCGGTTGTGAATTTATCATGAATATCCCTGCCGCAAGCAAATAGAAGGAATATGGGGAAAAAAATCCAGACAACTAGAAGAATCTTATGTGTAATACTGGACAAATCTGCCATCATATTGGATGCAACAACTCTAAGGAAGTTCCTCTATGAAATCAAAAGTCCACCACTAAAGGGCTTGTTATACTCCTGCAGCAGTGTGTTGCAGTGAGATTGACGCAGACATTTTTGATTTATGCTCAATATTGAAGCGTGGTCTGTGCTATATGCTGTGGGTCTAGATACTGCCGAGGCGGTGAGGAAGTGGGGGAGAATTTAGTCTGACAACAAGGGACATGACGACGAAAAAGACCAGGGATCCAAGTGGAAAAAGGGATCCAGCATTCTTGCTGGTCATAAAACAAAACAAGCCAGCCTCCTGTCTCCTGTCACTGTCTGCGGTCAGTTACAATGGGAGAGGTGCAGCGGAGTATCTGCAGAGAGGGCAGGGAGAACTTTTTGTTCACTGTGACACCACAGAGGACCTGGTTTCAAAGTATCAATCAGCCTTTAGTGTTGCGCATCTCAATAATACCGCAGGCCCAGATCGCCTGAGTCTGAATCACATACTTACCATAAAGTCTTCTGTAACTTTTCGTCCAACTGGGCTGTTCTGCAAAGAAGATTTAGGCCCAGTCCAATTTCTCTCACTTGGTCCTGAGAACACTCCAGAGAGTTGCCTCCACATTGAAGTAAACTCAATGAGTGAAGTGCAAGGAAAGATTTTCTCCCTAAGAAATTGTACTCTACTAGTTGTAAAATTACATCCCAGCAAAGTAGATGGCAGTAATAAATAACCTGTAAATTTCAGTGCTCATCTACATCATGCGTTAACACAACCTGAGTCACAACGTTCTGCATGAAAACTCTGCCATACTCACAACTTTCACTTGTCATATTGAACAACAAATATATTACAAAATTTAAGAAGTCAATTTATGAGCCAGGACGGATAAATAAAGGCGTCACAACCATCTCGAAATTAATAGACATTGTAACATAATTAGCTACAACAACTTTTTGATGAAATATCAGTTTCCAATAAGATACAATGAATACAAATCTATTGTACAGTGCATCCCCAATAGACTAACATAATTGAAATCATCACAATTTACTCCAACTGTGACCACCAAATTATTTCACAACTGACTGTTTTTTCTTGGCATCAAATACAATAACAATCACATACACAGCACATTTCTACAATCCAAATGCCTACAACCAAGAGGCAAATTTTCCTGGAACTCCATTTTTAATAGAATAGACTGCAGCAAATCATGGTCAGTACCTCATTAATACCTCATTAACAATAAAATCTGTAAAATTAATTTCAAAATTATTTATAACATCTATCCTTCAATTAATGAAATAGCTAAATATCTTCAAATAAATCCAACTTGTTCATTCTGCAATATGGAAATTTCCCCTCAGCTATTCTTCTCATGTCCTGTAACCATGAAAAGCAATAGAGCAGTACCTGTCTCAATAATTAAACTCCAGTATTACCTTCTCCGGCCATAGCATTACATTCACAGAAGTATATTCAATAAAAGGAAACCCGTTTTATTTGCATTAAATACTGAAATAAAGAAATACATGCAATCTGCAAATCATATCAATAAAAAAGTTACTCCATAGTAATGCCAGCTCCAGCAGTTATTTACCTATTCCTTGGGTGCTGATGACATTTCTCTGTGTGGCCAACGAACAGAGAAGAAATGTGCAAAACTAAAGACGAATCCGACGAAGCTTTGTCCTTATTAATCTATTTACCATATGTTTAATAATTTACTAAGACAATTTTCATTTCAATTTTCATATGGATTGGCCCAGGAACTACAGAGATATTACTATCATGCCTTATGACAGTTACCGTGTGGTACTCGCCCCTCCAGAGCACAGAGGTGAGACCCAAAGCCCCAGACGCCCACAGGGATCCCAAGCACAAAGTCACCCAGGAGGGGCCAACCCAGGAAATCTGACCCCCACCAAGGGAGGAGGAGAGACAGCCCAGAGGAAACCCCCAAGCCACCGCAAATGCCAGAGCCCCCGGGAGCTGCTGGGACAAGTCCCCGAGCTCCAACCGCAGCCAGCCACCCTGAAATGGATCCAACAGAGACAAAATTCACACAAAGGGGATATTGTCATTTTAAAAGAATTTTATTCCACCATGGAATAAGTGGAAACTTACAAAGGTAATGTCCATTTAACCCGGTTTATCCCAGCACAAAGCTCAAGTTAAGACTTAGTGAAACAACATTTATTAAAGGGAAATCTTTCAGCAGAGTGCTCTACCTTTAGAGACATGTTCACAAAGTAGTGACATTGATTGAATCAGCTCTTGTTATACAATGCGACAAAGGTATATACTGTACCAAAAGATAACTAATTGTTTGACATTCACATCATTACACCTTCTAGAAAATGCCTTATCTTCAGTCTATGTGTAATTTGTGGGAGTGTGCGTGTTGCTGTTCATGTATTTGCAGTTTATTAGTCAATTTAATACATTAAAATAAATAAATAAATAATGGCATTTCAAGCATTTGAATATGATTAGGTGAGAAATCATTAGTGTTTTCTGTTTTACAAGCCTTTAACTATCCTCATGAAAGCAGGAACTAGATGGGTTAGGCGGAGACGAAAATATTATTTATTTGTAAAAAAAAGTATAAAGATAACTAAAAGCATTTCCAATATTAAACTGGTAAATTATTTTTATTTTTTTTAGGTTTGTGGCACCATATTTGACCATACACAACACAAATTTGCCTTGTTGATGCCTTGATGGCAGGATCTATGTAAAAAAAATTAAACCTGTACATGACATTATGTTTTGTTTTCATAAAATGATTGTATAATGTTTTTTTTTTCTTGTTATCATTCATATCAATATACTGGTGTGATAACTTACTATATGTTTTATTGGCTTTTGGTATACGTCTATTTTAAATTTATAGCCCCCCCAGGAGAAAACTCCACCAGTATTTATGGCGTTACAGCATACAATGTACAATGATATTATTGTAGAAGAAGCTGTGACTGCGTGGGGTTGTGTCTGTTTCAAAGAAATTACTTGTGTCTGTGATGTTTTGAAGACAGTTACATCTAAAGTGTCATATCAAAACATTTGCTGTTTTCTTTCTTTCTTGTTTCTGTAAAATATATACTTCATTTAAGCTGATAATACAAGCCTAATTCTCCTGAAGAAAAGAGGTAATAGAAGTTAAAAGAAATAGTCATACTTTACCTTCATGTTGTTGGATGTCAGGCATCAAATAACTGAAGACAGTTTTGATAACTTTTGGTGTTTGACGAAAACATCTTTCTTCAACAGTCTTCAAATTATCTTCATCTTGAAGCCATATTTTAAACCATTCTTTTCTTCCTTCAACAACACTTTTACTGATGTTACAGTAACAAAACTCAGTGTTGTCAATCTCTGCAGAGAACACAACCTCTGGAAAGCTTGGGATACCGATGGAACCAATAAAGGAAAACTTCATAGAGTGTCTCGCTGTTGGATAAATAACAATATATTAATAAAACTTTATTTTAGATAACTGCAGTTTTAAAGAAAAGAATACCTGTCCATTAATGATTTCAACATCGGATGGAAAACTGATCAACTCTGACCGGTCTGGTATAGCCAATTCCCTATTTATTTCTGTATTGTAGGGGATGGCCAACCTCAGCACTGCCCAATCATTATAGGTAAGGTTGCATGTATCAGAAAAGGGTGTGAGCTTCTCTTCTTGGTCCAGCTGGTAAAGGTAGAGGTTGCCAGATTCATATTTGAAGATGTATCTCCATGCACTAACCATGCCAAAATTATCTAAAGACCATTCTTCATGCAGTGTTTCTAGGGGAGGCTGCTGAACCCGGCATAAACACAATGCTGATTTCTTGGGAGTTTCGAGGGGGTGGTTCGAAGCTATATTAATACAGAAATTGTGGTCTCGGATAATAAAAATGCTTCAACGCTCGACAACACAGATATTTTGCTCGGGATTGTCAAGGTTGAAGCATCATTCACAGAACGTGTGGTCACAGAGTCATCCATCGCGTCCTCCATTTCTTCTGCTGGTCTTTTGTTTAGGGTTGTCGAAGTTGAAGCATCTTTCACCAAAGGTGCATCCCGGATTATTACATCACGTCCTCCATTATGATGTCATCCGCACGGCCCGGCTACCATTCATTCATCCTGTCTGCTGAACTGCTGCTAGTTTTACTCACATGCCTGGAAGATGTCTAGTGCTACTACCACATGGGATCTCGCTCTCGAATTGGAATTGAACGATTCAAATTAGCTAGCCGAATGAATGGAAGGGGTAGAGCCTAGCCGCCTGTTGCCTGGGCTGCCTGTCACAACTCCAGTCTGGTGCACGGATGACGTCATACACACTCTGCTTTGTTTTAAAAAAATATAAATATAAAAAATATAACCCGGGATGTCTGGGGGACAGTAATTCACCTACATGTTATGAATGCTGGCATACCATAAAGAATAAATTATGAACAGTTTAGTTTGTGCCTTCAACTCGTTGCCCGATAGGAAAGACGTTATTTGGATATAACCTAACGGATATCTTCAGAAAAGCTCCAAATGACACAAAACTCATATGGGTGAGTAGAACATGATGTAATAATGTAAAATCAAATCAAAAAAAAAAAATGGCATTCCATTCCCCTTTAAGTGGGATACACCACGCTTAAAAATGTGCACAAATGAAAACCCCGAAAATCCCGAGGGTCAGAGACTCTCTCACCCCAGTCTCCTAAAATCCTGTGGGAAACACTGAGTGTCATTAGCGTCATCCACCTGGTTGTCCCCGACCGTTTTCATATATTTCCACATAACAACTTGGAAGGCATAAAAATAACAACAGGAAATTCTTTACCAATATAGACATGTTAGACATTCTTAGAAAGTGCGATTCTCCACAATTCAACCACCAAGTTCATTTCATGAACACAGTGAGTACCAAATCACAATTAACACAGATATAGCAGCATGGTAAACCAAAGGAGCTGTGACAACATAGCTTTGAAGGACTCCAGAAGCTCTATTATTAATAGAATCTTTAATTGTTAATTCGTCTATAAGGGTCCGCAGAATAAAAGTAATCCAGTTTATTTGTATTAAAAACATTCCATGCTGAGAAAATCACCACATATATATTTTTACCATCAGAAAAGTTAGATCTTTATAGCTAATGCTGTCTTGCTAATTACCAAAGGTTGCACAGATATATCCGATCAATGTTGGGTATGTTTGATATCTTCCACTTCCAGCCTACAAAACAAAATTGTCCCCACCTGCCCAGAGGCGCACCTTGTCAACAGGCAAACCAAGCAACTGCTTGGAGCCCCGAGCCGCTGGGGGGCCCCCCGACAGCCAGCCACTGTACACCCGGTAGATAAACAGCAACAGGCGAGCATGAAGTGGCAACGCTATAGTGACTGAGGAGATGCACAAATGCATATAAAAATTTCGATTGGATGGAATGTTGATTGACATTGGCTTTGCCCAGTCAAAATCCAGCCCAACCCAGGTGGATGACTTCCCTTAATGAAAATGAATGTAGCCTAGCGAATGGGTGACGTTTTAGGCCTATCGTTCAGTAAATTGGAAAGCAATTATGTAACTAAGCTGAAGGAAAATTATCCATTTTCCATGTCTCAATAGAGACTTTCAGGACTGGCGCTTATTTCTATAGAGTATAGTGTGCGAAGGTCTTTGGATCTGGAGGACTTAGTGTCTGCATTTGCACAAGCCAAGGCCCATAAGCAGCAATTCTGGAAGCAGTATAGGACCCAAATAATTTCTCTACACTTACTATACTTTATATTTTGTACAAAAGATTATATTGGGTTTTAAAAAGTAATTTACTGTTTTTTTTTTTTTATTTTTATTATACATTTATTTTAATTTATTAGTTTATTATTTCCTTTTATTCTTTTATATTTTCCAAAATCACAAGGTTGTTCATGTTTAGAACATTTGGAATAAAAAATAAGTTTTTATTTAATACATTTTTCATTGGTGTCAGTTGTTATTTATAGCCTAACATAATGGTGATGAACACATTGGCGGTCAGTAGGGCCCCCTAGGATTTTTTGCTTGGGGCCCCCACAGACTCTAGAATGCGCCTCTGCACCTGCCCCATTTTTGAGATTTGACGCCGCAGCAGCTCTCAAAGCTTGAAAGCGCTTGGCTCAGTTGCCTACTTTTAAACATGACTCCCCTCACATTATTCCTCATAAAGCCCAGCAGCTATTGGTTATGTCCACATGCAATGTTTGGCTCTCTAACCAATGAAATTACCTTTAAAACAAGGCTAAAAATTGCTAATTTGAATAATGCAGCACAGATATATAGCCGTGTGATAAAGGCACAGAGGCAGATCTGATCCTGGATCATTGCACACTGTTAGATAATTAAATGGAAAGATAGAAAAATGAAAAAATATTTGCTTCAAAAGTATTTTGTGGCCATCAAAATGCTCCAGTGTGATTTTTTTGAGTAACACTGTTGTGTAAAATCAATAAGCACAATATGAAATAATTTGGCATATTTTAGAGAGGTTTGGAGAAGCTGATGACTGCAGAATGTAAAAGTCCTATATCTCTATAACTGGTATACCTAGAGATCTGACATTTTCTGCAGTTATTGACATAATGTAGAATAAATGTAAAACAATGGCATATGCCTATTCTCAAACATGTCTTTGTTACTGCTTTTCAAAAAAATAAACACCTATTATTTTCAAATAGAAAATAAAAACTTCGAGTCATGTTTGAATTGATGAGTTTTAGTCACAAATAAAAAAAAATATGTGGATCTTAAGAGTAAAAAAGAGATCTGTCTTGAAATATGACTTTACAAATTCATATCCCAGAAGCTTACTCTGGTTGCATACAAACCCTTTCCCATCAGGTATAGCATCCTTTTTGGTTATCAAATTTTTATTTGTTTTTAATATTTGGTTTTTGTTAGTAAAAGCATTTTCATATTTGCCATAATTTGATCACCTGACCAGAGGGACAATATTGCACCTGTGTAATTTAGCTAATACAAAAAATAATTAATGGAGCAGAAATTGGAAGATTAGTATTCAATGAAGCTAAAGCAGCAGAAGGTGCCAAACCACTTTCACTTTCTATTCCATACCACCGCCATTTTGAACTGGTATTTACAGGCAAGGGCACAACTATCCTCTGTCTGAGAGGTTTCTAGCCGTAGCATACTCACCCACTCCCTCACTTCCTATAAACATTCCCATACAATAAACCCTGACAATTACTCTAAACCTAGCCACTGCTAGAACATACCTAACCCTAACCTTAAGCTAAAATCAACTTTCGTTTAACCATGACCAGGGAAATGTCCTCACCTTAGTACAAATAGTCCTCAATTTTGTGGTGAAATCCGGAAAATGGTCCTCACTCTGATGCAAAAACAAAAGAACCACACACATCTATCAAAGTGCCACCCAACCCCACTGGCGGTATTTTTTGCTTCTATTATTTTACGTCACAACCTTATTTACTCATGGACTTAAAAAAAATAGAATACTTTAATCACAAATTTTCTGTACACCCAGACTTTCTCTTCAGTTCCCTCTTCATCATTTTAGGCATTGAAGACCAATGTCCATGTTTCATCTTAATATGTTCACCTGAATAGAGGGTGCAGTTTTGCTCCACAGTACTACTGCCCTCTCAGAGCTTTTACAAACCTTTTCCGATACCTCCCACAGAGATGTGCCCCACTGTGTTAAAGACAAATATATCACACCACTCAGGATTTTTTTTCTGTTTCCATGAAGCTGCCCGGAGATAACATTGGGACAGGGAGCCATCATGGAAAGCCATACCAAAGGTCCAGATCTCCAGCATGATCAAGGATAAGTTCTAATGGTTTGCATGTCAGAACTGAACCGCTGCAAAAGAGACTATTTGCAACATTCCTCTTTGAGTTTCAGGAACTTTTAAGCTGTTTGAAGAGATGGAGAGAGTGGAGGAGGAGAGCTGGGGGCTTCACAGTGGATCAGTGGGTAGCGCTGCTGCCTTAGAGCAAGAAGGTTTCAGATTCCATTCATGACCTGGGATCTTTATGCATGGAGTTTGCATGTTCTCCCTGAGCATGCTTGGTTCTCTACGGGTACTCCGGCTTCGTCCAACTGTCCACAAACTTGACTGTTAGATTGATTGGCTTCCTTTGCTTTATGTCTCGGCAACAAAATAACCACAAAACAAGTTCCTTTGATTTACTTATGATCTCTTATAAACACTAACCAGTAAGCTTTTTCAAGACAACAGTAACTTTGGCAGTAGCTTAAACTAACATTATTCAAAAACCTTATATGATACAATTACATTACCAACCCATCTTTCAACCAGTTTAAAAAGTTGTTGAGCTTAACCAGTTACATGCCTCAGTCAGTGATCATATCACAAACAAACAATAGTCTAGCGAGCCATCCCATTTGCCCGCTATAGTGCTGCATACCCTATTTATTGTGCCACTGTTAACAGAACAATATTTGACAGATATATTGACAAAAATATTGAATATTTGTAAAATAATATAAATATAATTATCAATAAGAGCTAATAGTCAAACCATCATTATTCGGAGGAGAAAATACGTGGAAGCATTTCTTCCCTCATTCCCGAATTAACAGTCACTCTCTTGTACCAGTTTTGATAAAAAAATTGACCACTGCCAATTGAGATGAAGCAGTAAAAGCATCTTTTCTGAGGTGCTCATTGATCAGATGACAGTAAATGTGTAATGACACGATAGTTAGTGTGCAATGCACCTTAGTGGCAAACCACTGAGGATCACTTAACATTTGATTATACTTTCTGTAGTAATGATCTAATCTAATAATACAACATTTATATATAGATATATTTCATTATTTACCTGCATGTGCAATGCAGATGACAGAGATCAGTGCAATAAGGTTCCTCATTTTTAGATCGAGTAGAGCTGAGTGCAGGTTGTAAAAGTCTGTTGAAACTACAACTAGTGTTTCCTGTTTTAAATCTTTCAAGCATTTTAAAGGTGTGGCTTTCTGTGGAATTTGAAAACATCCAAATAGTTTCATTACTAAAGGTTTCATCACAACATGCAGTTTGGAATGTGAGATTAAGTTACAACTGCAATAGTTTACTTCTTAGCAAACATATCTATCATTTGTTTTGCAATTTTACCTTTGTGATTATGAAAAGTTTGTTATCAAATCCCTAAAAAAAACTACTTCAAAAGGTTGTGATTAATAAGCTGTTAACATCTAAGAATAACTATTGGGTTTTATTAATTAACAACTTATTTACCTTAGGGAGAAGGCAATAATTAGTTCAGACCGAGTTATATAGGGGTCTCTTTCCTTCTGCTGATGGGGGAGAACCAAGCTTGAGGTATAGGAGTTGTTCCTCTGTATGGTTTGCTCATTATAAATTGTTCTGTTATACTTAATTTGAATAAATTCTAGTAAACCTTAAAAGGGTATTTTCCTTTTTGCATTAAATTAGATAACTCCCTATTTGAAAAAAGGACCGGATCAATCATCTGCCTCCATTATCAATACAGCAGTCTGTAACTGTCGCCATAAGGTCTGCTGTGTCTGTCGCAACAATCCCCAACTGTGTGGTAAGGGGGTGTTCCAGCAGTATGAATTCAGTGGCCCTTTGTCATCTGGTCTCTATACAAGTGGAGTAGCAATTTGGAGTTCATCGTCGGCATTAAGTCGGACCTATTCCCTGTGCGTGTTTGACTACGACAGGGCTGCAGTGTGTCACTGGTCCTGTTCATTACCTTTATGGATGGGATTTCTAAGTACAGCTGAGAGCCAAAGGGGTCTGGTTCGGGGAGCAAGGGATCTGGTCCCTGCTTTAAGCACATGACGTGGTTCTACCGGCTCCCTTCTGCCAAGACCTATACCATGCACTGAGGCAGTTTGCCGCCGAGTTTGAGGTAAACAAAGATGGTTCCTAACTGGAAAAAGGTTGATTGCCCCCTTCAGGTTGGAGGAGAGTCCTACCCTCTAGTTGTGGAATTCCAGTATCTTGAGGTCCTGTTTACAGGTCAGGGGAGAATGGAGGGGGAGATACAGGGGTGAGCACAGAGCCATGAGATGGAGATGTTGACAGAACCAATAGGCCGTGTGGACCGGAGAATCACTAGAACAGGCATGTGAGCAGTTGAGACTCACTTAATGAACAGGTAGCACTGGAGCATGGAGATTAAGGCAACCTCAACTAGAAGAGTTCAGCTGGCAGGTGAATTAGGGGGCACATAGGATCCAGTAATGAAGGAAACAGGCATAAGAGCAGCATACAATACACAGGCAACCTTAGCAGGAGAAAGTGAGACGTTCTGACAGAGGTGAGTTGGCATTGGCAGGTATAAGTAGACTGGTGAACAGATGAGCTAAGTACAAATTAGTGGGAACAGGTGGAGATAATCTAGAGTGGGGTGGTGGCTGGAGGCAGACTGAGCTGTTGTGATAACTACTGGTGGCTGAATAGTGACAGGCTGAACAGAAAAAGTCCATAAGTCCAAATCCAAACTAAACATAACTATGACACACATATCATTTCAAGACATTTTACAGACACAATTCACCTAGACCATACAGCCAGACTGGTTTAAAGTTTTCTATCTAAGGAAAACCAGCTGACTGCATCGACTCATTGACTCAAAGGCAACCCCTCACACCAAGTTAGTCTTTGTTCAACTACTCCCTGAACTCAGTTGGTTCAATGATGGAGAAATGCTCCGTGAAATATTTGTTCCTTCTATAATCTGTTAGTACTAGGAGGAACCTATTTCTGATGTAGTAACAAGTACTGTCAGAAGGCTCAGAACATAGCACCCAGAGTTAAAGGGGAACACCGTTTTTACATTGGCCCCTTTGATTTTACATTTACGTTATTACATCATGTTTTACTCAACCGTATTAGTTTTTGTGTCATTTGGAGCTTTCGAAGATGTTCGTTTTGTAATATCCAATTAACGTCTTCCTATGGGCAACGAGATGAAGGCACAAACTAAACATAATTTATTCTTTATAGTACGCCAGTATTCATAACATCTAGGCGAATCACCGTCACCCAGACATCCACGGGGTTATATTTTTGTTATATTTATTTATATATTTTTAAAACAAAGTGGAGTGTGTATGACGTCATCCGCGCGCCGGACTGGAGTTGTGACAGGCAGCCCAGGCCACAGGCGGCTACGCTCTACCCCTTCTATTCATTTGGCTAGCTAATCTGAATCATTCAATTCCACTTCGAGAGCAAGGTCATCTGTGGTAGCACTAGACATCTTGCAGGCATGTGAGTAAAACTAGCAGCAGTTCAGTGGAAGGATTAATGAATAGTAGCCGGCGCGTGCGAATGACATCATACACACTCTGCTTTGTTTTATTTTTGTTCAGATAATAAAGTAAAAAATCTTGGTGTTGTTTTTGAACAGGACCTGTTATTTAAATCCCAGATCAAAAGAGGTTCCTAGAATTTCAGCTCTTTCATCTAGCGCAATTTACCAAAAATTAGAAATATCCTGTCCAGGGGTGATGCTGAGAAACTAGTCCATGCATTGGTTACTTCCAAGGCTGGACTATTGTAATTCTTTACTATAAGGAAGTCCAAACTGTAGTTAAAAGCCTTCAGCTGATCCATAATGCTTTTTGAGAGTTTTGATGAAAGTTAAAAAGAGAGATCATATCTAAGCCTATCCTGGCTTCTCTTCATTGGCTTCCTGGTAAATACAGAATAGAATTTAAAATCCTCCTTCCTCACGCATATAGAGGCCTTAAATGGCCAAAGCTCCATCTGATATCAGAGATCAAATGATTGTTCCTTATGTTCCTAACAGAGTACTTCGCTCAATCCTGCAGATTTACTAGTGGTTTCCCAGAATTTCTTAAAGTAGAGATGGGAGGCAGATCTTTTAGTTATCAGGCTCCTCTCCTGTACCCAAGTTTTAGTCCATGAGGCAGACACACCCTGTCTACTTTTAAGGCTAGCTTAAAACTTTCCTTTTTGATACAAAGCTTATAGTTGGTTTGGCTCAGGTTATCCTGAGCTATCTCTATAGTTATGCTACTCTAGGTTTAGAATTCTGGAACACATAAGGACCCCCATTTCAGCATTTTGCTTCACTCTACCTGTATTCCTCCCATTCTGCAGAATCTGTTAGCTCAATCTCTAACGCTCTGCTCTCTATGCTTTTTCTCATAGTAGCTGCCTCGTCTGTTCCTGTTTGGCTGTGACTCCATCCTTGAGAGAAATATCAGCTGTGCTGCTGCTATCAACATCCTTGTTTATAGATGTTGGAGATCGGCTTGTTTTCCAGTGTGGTCCTGTTCTCTGACTGTGACTGGCTGGATGTGCTCTCTCTTCATCCTCTGACATGTGGGAGCTGGCTCGGAGCTCATCTGCCTGATTGTGTGTTTTCCTGGAAGGGGCTGCCTGTGGAGTTGGTTGAAAGTTGCCTTTTGTATCTATGCTTCTTTTTTGGGTCTGCTTCTGTCTCCTTGAACCCCAGTTTTCCGCCTCGGCAGATGGCCGATCACACTGAGCCTGGTTCTGCTGGAGGTTTTTCTTTCCCGTTAAAAAAATGGAGTTTGAATCAATTTGACTTGATGATCTGGTGAACTGTAAAGTGCCTTCAGATGACGTGTTGTGAATCGGCGCTATATAAATAAACTGATTTAAACTGAATTGAAGCATGACAGATGCAGAGAGATATAATTCCCGTTACAGAGCAAGAGCTCCTAGCAAATGTAATCCAGGACAAGGGTTGTGGATTAAAGACTAAAGCACAAGTGGAGCAGTGATTAGCAGTGATTCTGGGTGGTATGAATCAGTGAGTCACTGTCTATATATATATATATATATATATAGTATATATATATATATATATGCTCATATATATATATATATATATATAACAATATATATACTATATATATATATATATACCACTAGTTGGACATATATTGTCATGGTTTTGAGGTGCTTGACCCACATGCAGAACCAACACAGAAGGCAAGAGCAGTTTCAGACGTTTATTTAAACAGCGAGGAAACCAAACACTGGGGAGCTGCGGCACAGTAGAGCAGATGGACTATCGGCGCAGGCAGGACTGATCGATCTGCGGTGAGAACCAAAGTTAGACTCAGAGATCAGGTGAACGAGTGAGGGGAAACGTTAATTAAACCTACCACCGGATGAAGGAACCGAGCAGGGGGGAGGGAGAGATGGACTCACTGAGGAACCTCTCGAGATGTTGGCAGGTGACAGAGTGACAGGTGGGCAGGTGATGGAAGTCTGTGAGGAGGGGCCCGAGCAGCAGCGGCTGAGGAGGAATCCGGGGGCAGCTGATGGAACCAGAAGGACTTGAAAAGGATCTCCAGCCCGGCTTGGTACCACCAAGGGAGCTGGAGGGATTGTTCGGAGGAGGATCCAGAACAGCCTGAACCGGAGATCTTTCACAGAAGACGTCAGAGCTCGAGGAATCACTGGAAAGGTTTTAACAACGAGGAACGACCTGGGAGACACAGGAGACCTGGATTAGCACAGGAACAAGGTAAGCTGTCACAGACAGAGGCCTCTAAGCATACCAACAAGGTTAACACTCTGGCGTCCATCAGCTGTCAGAGCGCTGCTTATGTAGCGGAGCTGCACGCCGCTGAACAAGCCACAGGTGTGTATCACGCCTACCTGTCAGCTCCAGCCACCTGCAGAGAAGGGAGAGAAAGGCAGAGCAGGCAGAGTCCTGACATATATATATTATACTGATATTTTTATATTTTAAATTTTATTATATACACAAATACAAGAACGTCCTTTTATTTAAAGATGGTTGAAGAACTGAAAAGATTATTGTTCTTTTATGTCTGGAAGAATTTGCTACTAGATAGAGTTCAGAAGCTGGTTAAGCTGAAGCTAAAGATCTAGATAACCAAACTGCAGGAGATGGCTATCAAAGGGGCAATGACCACAATGGATGATAGTAAGACATTAGATGTTGACTTTGAAGCTCTTACACTTTACATTTACAAGCACTTGAAGGACCAACCCTTTCTCACTAGGTTCTTGAAGAATGTGTTTCAAATGAAAATAATATTTTGATTTTATTCTCACAAGGTTTGAAGAGACATGAAAAACAACAGCAACAGAAATAATACAGATTTAAAAAGAGACATTGTCAATGGTAAAAGGTTTTGTAAAATTTGTTTTTATCAGATTCTTTACAAAGAAGTCTACTTTAACAATCTTTTTTCATAATCTTTTAAGGCTAAAGAGCTTGGTGTTTCTTTCAGAAATAAATAAATTCATAAAAATAAATTCATCTCAAATTATATTCCAGCCGAGCAGGTTTTTGGTTTTTTTAAGATTAAAACAAAGAGGCTTTAAACTTAGCCAAGACGTTTAGTACACAATCTGGTTTGGCACCAAATTTGGTTTAACCAGTTCCAGTTTTCTGAAAAATATGTAATGGAAGGTGCAGGAACCAGTCCAAGTGAAACCACTCCTTAAAGCCACGCTGACTAACAAGACAAATTGTCTGGCCTTTCTTTCAATACGACATCTGAAAAGTTTCTTCGATGTTCCTTTTCGTGTCCGTGATAAAGACACACTCAAATTTATGTGACATGTTAGTGTTCCCCCTTTTTTTGTTATTTTACAGTCACTACTATGAAACACTAAACCCTACAGTATCTGTATCAAGGTTAGAGAAATGTACTCTATTCACTTCCCTGTCTTATTGTCTTAATTTATTTATTTATGTATTAAGATCTGAGAAGTATGTAGATATTGAATAAGAGAGACCCTAACACTGACCTTTGGGGGAACCCACGTGATTTGAATGAAGTGATAAATAGTATCAAACACTAAACTAAGTTCTAATAACGAGCACTGTAGTTCTTCCACACTCTGCATTTATGCAGATGTCTCCAAGCACCTTGACAAGGGTAGTCTTGGACAGGTTTGAGGAAGGTACCCAGTACATTTACTTCCTTAGTGTTCTGTACTCCTTATTACTTCTGCACCTGCAGAAGTCCAAACAAACGTCTCAGCAGAGGAGGGAGGGAAGACTGTGTGTGTTAACAGAGGAGACACTACAGTTGCAAGTTTTGCAGCAGGATCCTCTGTTGCTTCCAGGAGATGTGTGTGGAGGAAAATGGCCTTTTTAAGAAGTGAAGGTTTTTGGAGAAAGAACCAGAAACAAGAGTTCATGAGGAGAACAAACACCGAAACCAGGGGTGCAAGAAGCAGAACCATCAATAAACATCAACAAAGCTAGATTTTCCAAACATACATTAGACAAGTCAGGCCTAGGTGTTGAAACTTCACCCAGCAATCTAGGAATCGTCCTCTGCTGCTAAGAATTACCTAGATAGATAATTTTCTTTTAGAAAGGCATTTTATTCCCTTATTTATTCACTTTACTGGCATATTCATAATTTAGTATTTTATTTAGGTTGTTTATTTATTCAGCTCTCAATTACCAACCCAATTCCACATGAACTGTTCCAAATGGAAAAATAAACAGCATCTATATGGATCCTTATGATACTTATGGATCCTTATCTTATTGTAGTAATTAAATCCTGTTATCCATGTCCTCTGTCACTTTAAACATTATTAATATCATTATTATCAAAAAATATTATGTCGAACTGAGTCATTGGAACACCGTATAATTATTAACAAATACTCATTTGAATACATTTGCATATTTATTCCAGATCAGCTTAAGATACGTTTATTTCTTAATGAAGTGTCTGTAATTTAAAAGCAAAGTTCATCAGCCTAAATACAAATTATTTTGCTCCACACACATATAGATTTATTTACCTTAAGAATAAAAGATGAACAAATTAAACTTTAGCATTTAAACACTGACACATTTCCTTGCTTATTGAAGAAAAACCCAATTATTGTCAAACAAAATCTGTTAATTTGTTTAATCTGTTTCATGAAACTTTATTTGTTGTGATATCAGAACTTCATATCAATCCCCTCTCATATTTTGAACAAGTGACTCTGAATGGGCACAATAACTGAGACAGTTGGTAAATGAGGAAAAGCTATGGAAATAATGGAGATGAACAAGATTGAATTTCAGCTGTTCGGGGGTCTTGTGAGCTCTGCTGGGAAAGATAGGGAGGACGGTTAAAAACTTGAGCTTTTGGGATTTGTGAAAATATGTTTGGATGGTGAACTCACTGAGATGGCGGCTTGGGCGTGGTCTAGGGAAAGAAGTGCTGTTCAGTAGTCTGGTTGGTTGGTGCAAATCCAGATTCTCTCTCTGTGTTGGTTTGTTGGCGGGTGGACAGGCAGGGGAGCGGAGACAGGAGGGCTGACAGATGGGTTCTTCTCTGGTATGAGAATGTTCCAGGTGTCTCTCAGATTCTGAGAGACACCTGGGTTTCCAGGTCTTTAACTGGATGGCTTTCTGGAAGGAAACCACAAGGACGAGGTTAGGGTAAGGTCTCACAAAAAATAGGGTTTTCAAGGAATTGGTCTGTACCACAATGAAGCGTAAACAAACTGACACCCTCCTCCTGGTTTCAGCTCCTCATGAAGGCTGGTAATTAGCTCTGATGGAATGCACCTGCCATCCAGCCCTGTAGAGGAGGGAGAGGAAGAAAAAACAGACCTGCACCTAGACTACAGAGTATGACATCCCCTTTATTACAACAAACACTAACAAACAGTTGTGCAATAAAGCTACAGTGTGTAATAATTACAGGGATGTAAAGTCAGAAATGTAATATTTTATACATAACTATGTTATTTATCATCATCCTCTGAGCTCAACCTCTTTAACCATATGTATATTTGCGTTGCCTTAGAATTGGGTACATTTATAATGATTGCATAGAGCGGGTCCTGCGCCAGCCATGGAGACGAACATCTTTGGGCTACGACGGCGCAGAGCCAACAAACTAGCGATTGAGACGGCCATTACAATAACATGCTGCGTGATGATGCTGTTACTCTCCAGTATACTTATTCAGCAACGTCCCTGACGTTTCACAGGTAATGATTCAGTAATTTTCTGTAAAATAATTTTCTGGATATATACCTCGGTTACTTCTCTCCGGCTCCTTTGGAGATCTTCAAGCCTTTCCTCCTCTGCTCTAGTCACCCCGCTGGCACCTCTCCCTCGCCTGGCCCTAGCTGCATGCCACTCTCGCCCTCTTCCTCTCCCTCTTCCTCGCCTTGTAACCCCCGTGCCACAAACAAGACTTGGACTCTGTAAACGGGGAATATATATTCTTTCCAGCCAACACAATCTTGCTGTTAATCTAATGACTACAATTACTTCGTCTGTTTATATCACCATGCAAAGCAGCTCACCAAAACGTCACAACGATATAGAAAAAATAACGGGTATATTTATTATCTTATTATCGCTTTGAGACATCTGATTTGCTGTCGCATTTCACTGTATACAAAAAAGCTGCGTGGTTGGAGCACAGACACACAGCGGCATAAAAACAGCAGCTACTTCGATAGATGTTCAAATAAAAGTAAGCAAACGAGTTGGTTAAAAAAAATTTGAGATGCAACCAAAAAATCTGTTTGTTAGACATGCAAAGCTTTTTCAGTAAAAAATGGCAACAGATTTTAAGTTCCATCCATCCATCCTTCCGCATATCTGGGGTCAGGTCGCGGGGATAGCAGCTTCAGTAGGGAGGCCCAGACGTCCCTCTCCCCAGCCACTTGAGCCAGCTCCTCCGTGTATATCCCAAGGCGCCCCCAGGCCAGCCAAGAAACTTAGTCCCTCCAGCGTGTCCTGGGTCTCCCTCTGGGCCTCCTCCCAGAGGGACGTGCCTGGAACACCTCACCAGGGAGACGTCAAGGAGGAATCTTAATCAGATGCCCAAGCCACTTCAACTGGCTCCTCTTGATGTGGAGGAGCAGCGGCTCTACTCTTAGTCCTCCCTGGATGACTGAGCTCCTCACCCTATCTCTGAGGGAGAGCCCAGACACAGGTCTTACCCCCCCCTTAGACTCCAAAAATAGTGGGTAATCTGAACTGCTGTTTGGTGCATACAAAAAACAGTCAGAACCTGTCCCCCCACGTGAGTGGAGAGAGAGGCCACCCGCTTGTTCACCCGGGGTGAACCACAACGTACAGGCACCAAGATGAGGGGCAACCCCAGAGTGGAAGAATGTCCGGCCCCTCTCAAGGAGACTGGTCCCAGAGCCATGCATTGAGGTAAGTCCCATTATCTCTAGTCGGAACCTTTCAACCTCGCATACTAACTCAGGCTCCTTCCCCACCAGAGAGGCGACATTCCATGTCCAAAGAGCAAGCTTCTCCAGCCGAGGACCAGAACGCCAAGGTCCCCGCCCTCGACTACCACCCATCACACATTGCACCCAACCCCTTTGGCCCCTCCTACACGAAAAGGTGGAAGCCCAGTCTAGTTTATATATATTGAGCAAACTTACAACACATCCTTTAAGCCACTTTACATATGATATATAGCTTTGGAAGGCATCATGTGGGTTTTTAATGGAACACAATGAACATTTCCAATGTGCTTCTGTCAGCTGCTGTATTAAAGGTAAATGGAGAAATGTTAAATGTAACAAAGCAAAATACTTAAATCACAACCTGCTAAAGTAAACATTTACCTTTTGTAAAAAAAAAAAAAAAAAGAAAGAAAACACTCAGATTATAGTAAATCATAATAAACTTTTCACCTTTATTTTTTCTTTTTCATCTTGAACTCAAACATAAGAGTAGTGGAAAATGAATTGTTTCAGCAATGGGTTTTAAAACTAAAGTGTTCTTTAACTAAAACATGTTTTCATAAGCTTTATTGTTTTAAGTTCACACTCACCCGTTGGTTGACATTGACATTAAAGTTGAAATACTTAATTGTGGCTGAAAATGAAAGAGATTATTTTCAAAGACCCATTACTGCATTAGATCAAGTTCTCCTTTGAAAATAATTAGACCATTACAGTCATTTAACCAATAGAAGAACAGTTTTTTATTTCACTTCATAGGGAGGTGGGGCTAAGAAATGAAGTCATGGTGAGATCTTGTCCGTTAGAAAACATTTCAAATTAGCCTTTCACCCCTGGATGGTTCCTGGACCGGCTGTTAAAATCCAGGTATCTCCACCAATTTAGTGGCCTAGGCTAGGTTATCAGCAGAGCTATTAATTATCAATCAAAGAACTATATATCTCTGCTTATTCAAACTATTACCAAAGGAGGGCGGATCTGGCCTGAGTGATAAATCATTTGTATTTGAATCACAAACAACTGCAAGTTAAACACCGATGTCTTTATTCTAATAATTCAGGATTACAAAAATATATCTATGCAAAACACTACATGCTATTAGAAAATAAACATGTGGTAGACTAGGTGACTAGTTTTGAAAGAAAAAGAATAAAACCCTAAGAGTAAGCGGGGAGGGGGGTTGAAGGGCGGCTTGGTCTCAGGTCGGTGCGGGTCCGTCGCAGAAGAATTTTAAGTCAGTCTGATGCTACAGCAGAGGAACTTAATGGGCAAAGACGTCCCTCTGCAGATAGGCCGTGATTGGTATCGAGGTCCTCACAAAGGGGGAAAATCCACACAGCGTTCAGCTTCGGATATCCCCGTCTCATCCAGTTCAGCGGGTGCTATGCACAATGGGTCACTGTGATCCATGACTTTTAAGGCAGGGAAACGAAAGTTACTTCCAGCTATGGTTAAAGTATGAGGGTTTTGGATTAGTTTGTTCTCCATAGAGAACATGGCCAGGGCATTGAGACGATCCTGTGACATTGTTTTTCTGAGGAAGATCTTGATCTTCTTCAGTGTTGAGAAGCACCTCTCAGATTCAGCTGTGGTCATGGTAGTTGTGATGAGGATCTGCCTTTTCAGGCTTACCCACTGCTTGGATGGCAAAGGTCATTACTATAATTCAGTGATGTCAAAAGTACACACATTTGTTACTTAAGTAGAAGTATAGATACTGCAGTTTAAAAACACTCTGGTAAAAGTTGAAGTATCAACTTGACCTCTTTACTCAAATAAAAGTGAAAAAGTATGTGCTCCAAAAACTACATAAAGAATTAAAGTATAAAGTAACCTTAAAAAAAAAGCAAGATGCCACTATATGAATTGAAAGCTCAATTTTTTGACTTTTAAAAAAAATTCTTTGAGATAGGTCCAAGGATGAGGGAGGTCTTGTTGGTCTCCGTCTCCATCTCCTGATACGCTCTCACCTGTGTCCGACCTTTCAGACATTTCAACATCTTTTTCTGAATCAGACATTGTAGCACGGCATAGACAATTCACGTTTGCAGTTTGAAGAACACCTGCTTGCTTCTGATAATTTCCTTTAGCTAACCAATGAGTGTTTGCGTTATATGACTTACCCAATTACATTAGTTTTCACTAGATGTGGATGGAGCCAATGATCTGCATTGGATAGTGCACATGACGTGAAATTAATATTTGTAAATAGTAAACCAAGGGTAACCAATTAAAAATGAGTGGGGTCCGAATAAAAAAAAATAAAAAAATATCAACCAGTAAAGGTCTCGAGACATTTTTAATGATGTTACTTTAAACAGAATTTAACACTGAAATAAAATGCATTCATGTTATACATTTAATTTTTAGATAAAATTAAAAAAAAATTTAAATTGCAAAACATAGCATCCCGTGCTATATCAGAGGAGTTAACACTTGTATGACTGTATTCCTGTATACCCATCAGTAGTTAAAGGACAAGGGTCAGCAAATGCAAATTCTGCCCTGTGAAACAATGACAGCACAATTGTCTCTGTATGATCTAAAGCCTCATTTGGAGCTTTTAAACTGGATTTTTAGTTCATTTTAGTTTATTAGTTCCATCTGGTAATTTAATCTTCTATATCTTCTTCCTTCTCCATCTTCTTTTCTTTTTCTAGGTGGTTTCTACCGACTCTCTGTTTCATTCTTCTTGTGGGTTGAGGTGGGTTTGAGGGTCCCAAATGCAGAAGACTGAAGCTGAAGGTGGTTTCTTTCATTTTAATATCAAAAATGGCAACAGAAGCAGAGTCCAAATGATAACAAAATGCAAAAAAGCAAAAATCCCCTGGAGATATCGGCGAAAACACTGTAAGAACGAAATGGCTGACGACGACGAACCAGCAAAAAGAGACTGAGCAGGAGGTGTATAAATGGGAGACAGAAAATAAAGACCAGGCTAATCAGCACACACAGCACTGACACAACAGGGCAACAGAGGGCAAACAAGAAATACCTAGAGATCAAATACAATAAAAAATAACTAGAATAACACAAAATGGAAATAAAACAATGAAAACTCAGAGAGAAACAGAACCAAAACTATGACACTACTCAGTAGATTTTTCTCCCTTCTTTTCAACTAATCTTTCCATCATTGTCCCTATTTTCCCCACTCTCATTCAAACCTCTATCAGTCTTCTAATCTTCTTCCTCTTCTCTTCTCTCAATCTTATTTAAAACAACTCATATAATCTCATCATACATATTATGATTGTTGTGATGATGGTGATTATTATTATTATCTCACCTGGTTAAATACTAAAAAGGCTAATCATCACAATATTTGGAGCTACAAGTAAAAACAATAAATGAACATTAAACAGGCAGTTATCTCTTCCTCTATCATTTTCAGATCATGCAGATCTTGTCTCATTCAGTTTTCCTTTTACTTTATTTTTATAAAGAAGAATTTTACTATATGTAAACTGAATGGTAGAAAAGTAGAACTAAGCCTGGAAATCTATGTTCATATATCAAAACCATAAAACAGCAAAACAACGAATAAAACAACGAATAAAACAATAAAACAACGAATAACTCCTCTTACAATTACTATCTGAAGATATAAAGTAAAGTGGTACGCTATATACGGTAACAGCTGCCAATCAGCTAGCTAACATCTTTTTCTGTGTGAAGCATGCTCACGTTCTCTTTCTACCATAATAACAGACTACACACAACATTACCCCCCTCATTCATAAAACGGTAAAATCGGGGACATTGCCGGGGGCAGCTTTAGCTGGGGACAGGTGGTCCAATATGGGGACTATCCCTGGAAATCGGGGACGTAGTTAAGTTTAGTTACAACTCTAGTCATCCTGGTGTCCTTTATATCATAAGCCTGAAAAAAAGTAGAGAGATTGAAGAATTAGCCACAGAAATTGTGCTGGAAAAAGTAAGAGGATAATTCATAGCTCTATTTATTACAACATGTAACTCAAGTCCAGGATCAGCAACACTGCCACAAACCTTCACAATACAACTACTGGGATGGTGGCAGTGTGTGTTACTAACCTTCTGAGGACCAACGGGTATTTTGGGGACCAAAGGCTGGTCTTAATGGTGTGAACCCAGATTTTTACCCACAGAGAGTCAGTTTAGGGGTATGATGTGAATTAACTTTAGGCTAAGGTTAGGGTTAGGAATATACTGATAATGGTTAGGGTAAAAGTCAGGGTTTGGTGTGAATGCAGTAACTAAACTGAATGTAAGTCAATGTATGGATAGAAATATAAACTTGTGTGTGTGAGGGCAGAGGGGGGGCAGAGATACAGGCAGATATAAGAGGGTGACTCAACAGATAAAACTCACAAATAAAAAGTACAAGAAAATCGTTCTTCTCTGGGGATTATTAACATTGCTTATACCTTATTTACCACAGTTGACAGGTTAATTAACCCCTCTATGACTGTAGCATCTGATCTCCACTCTACCATGGTCTTCAATGTTTGCTACGTTGAAAGCCTAAAGACACAAGCGTAGTAAACTAGCCCTACATGCCAGCGGACAAAATAATTTTTGCCTGCGAGTTTGGTCTAGCCTCAATCAATGCCCCAGGCCCTAAAACTGGCAGGCCAATCACAACGCAGAGATGTGCTTTGAATTTCTGGATGCAAAGAGGGCGGGGTTTTGAGGGCGGGACGACAAAGCTGTGCGATGCTTGAGAAAGCACAACAAGAAGGATAGCAACAATGAATGAATAGTTCTCCTTTGACTCAGCTTCGGAATCAGTTTAGGAAAGATTAGACTTGGGGTTTTCGTTGAAACGTGAGCAGGAAGAGGCCCTTTACCCATTCATTTTTTTCGCCACTTTACACACAGCACTTACCCACTTACCCTCACAAGCTTTCTGTCACGCTTACAGTTAGTTGCGCTCATTACTAAATTACACATTTAATTCCACATTTAGTCTGGTTTATCATGCTATAAAGATACCCTTAAGATTAGAGGGGCTTTCTGAAAAATGTCCAGTACCAAAGTTGTCTACAACTGAAGCTGATTTTTATTGTTTCCCAATTTCACCAAATAAACTACAACAACCTATGATGCATTATAGCCCAAATAAAATCTTCCTCCTATTGCTTTGATTTTTTTACCCACAGCTTTCTTTAGAACAGCTCTTTCTGTGCAACACATTCTCTTACTTAACTTGTAAAAATGCATATGCTTGATCATAAGCCCCTTCATATCAGATACTGAAAGGATAGGTTTACCCCCCATGCAGCATGCACCTCAGTTTGCAGTAATTGTTTCACATTAAGCACGTGACCTGCAACAAAAATTGTTGTTTATAAAGTTATTGTTGGTAGCTTTAGGAGTGTATGGTAACATATAAACTAGTGTTTGTAAAGGTGTAGGGGTTAGGGTGAGGGATGGGTTGCAGTTAGTTTATAAGCCTTCAGTTCATAGATAAATTTTGGAGGTTCCTGTCACAAACTCTCATATACCCTGCATGTCAATAAATGACAATGTCATATTGTGGTAGACCTACTGCCAATTTTAAACATTACACAACAAACACGTTAGAGTGAGGCTACTTTGGCATGTCATGACGTCTAATTTAACTCAAAGTATTAACACATCCTGAAAAAACAATTATCAAACTGCTGTTAGGGACATGGACAAGCTGCTACTGCAGAACTAAAGGCTTCTCTCAAACCTCCTGTTCATCAATGAGATTTCTGACAAAATACTGTATCAGCAATTACCTTCCTAACAATGGAAGTCACCTGTTCCACTTATCTGGGTACAGCATACCTTTAGAGGCTCATAAAGAGAGCAGCAAAGTCTCAGCAAGAACTTGAAAAACAAATAATCCCCACCCCCCCAAAAAAAATAAAAAATCAGCTGTAAAGTGTTTTCCAGAATCTCTTTTTCAGAAATTTTTAGAGGAACTCCTCCAATGACTCCCCTGCTGATCTTTTTGTTCTCCATTAAGCTGCACTGAACTCTTTTATCCCCGTTAATTTTTTGTTTGATCTTGTTAAGTATTGCTTTGCCTTGCTGAGCGCTGTCTCTGCGACTTCAGTAAAGTTAGAAAGATATTCACAGATTCGGACTTCCGGGGTCAATAACTCTCACGAAACGTTGTTGAAACACAAATGGCGCGCTCTTTCATGTCCCTGATAACGCACAGACTCTGGTGAGCAACAATCAAAAAGCGTTATTTTAGAGAAAAACGAGCCGTTTTCTGAGCTGGGTGTATTACATTGATCTCTATGCACAGGCAGCGGCCAGGCTGAGTGCTTAGGGACCGTCTGCAAATGGTAAAACAACAGAAAAAAGCGTTGCAAATAAAAATCAATAACTCCACTGCCATAAAGTGCAGAGACTCCAAAATCACCACACACAGACAGGGGCTCTTGGTGATCATTATACTACAACAACTATTTTTGAAATTAGCTATTTTATTTTTTAGAATTTGTTGTTATTGTTACATTAACCATTAATATCGCATCCTATTTTGATCAATAGCTCAGTGATTACCTTACAGGGAAGACTTCTCCATAAATCACCACACACACCAAGGGACTCCAGATGAACATACTACAACTGCTGTTTTTGAAAAAGAGACCTTTACTTAATTTTCAGAATTTTTTTATTGTTATTAACCATTAATATCATCCTATTTAGATCAATAGCTTTGTAGTTAATTGATATTCCACTTGTAAAACCAGCATTAGCTTGCTCCAGTTTAGCAAAGAGCTGGTGCCATTTGCTGGCATTTCATGTTGCTAATATTAAACTACCTTGTTTAACCGCTACACTGATTTTCTGTAGCAATTTTACATTTCCATTGCTTCTAATAGTCTGGCTTTTCATGCCGTTAAGACAGCTTTGTAGAAGCTGGTGCTGTTGACCCTGAAATCCCCTGGAATACCTGTTTATCTCAGTTTTACTGTCTGTCAGAAAGTCTGTGATTGTGGAGCCAGGCACGCTAAGCTGAGCGAGCTTGTCCTGCAGCAATAGGCTGCTGGACATAGGCACCAACCCCACTGGGACCCTAATAGATGGATGGATGGATGGATGGATAGAGAATAAGAAAACTTGACTGATAAGGAATTAAATCCTTATACGATGTATTATATTTTGGACTGACAGAAGATTTTTATTTGGGCCGTCTTTTGGGATTCTTGTGTTACAAATACAGACAGCACCATTGTAACAGTTAAGAGCAAGCCTTGACTTGAAAGTTAGGGAAAAAATGAGACATTATAGATTTGGCTGGTCTCTTCCATGTAATCTGGAATTGTGAGAGGAGAACTGAGATACTTACGCTCTACTACAGTGGCTGGCTGCATCACCATCCCACAGTGCCACCCCCTGGTCCAGGATGTACATAGCATGTGTCAATTCTTGCCTTACAAGACAATTTTAGGATGCAGAGATATTTCATACACACAAAGATTAAATAAAATACCCTGTGAAATGAAAATGAGTGTCACATTTGCATTAGTAAAAATCACAAAACATTTTCTTTCAGCTTGAGTTGAAGAAAAAAAAAGTGGGCGAAAGTCTGGTTGCCTTACAATTGAAGCCTGATGTGATTTTCTTTCCTATCAAGTTAGCAAACCAATATATTACACACTTGAATTGTGGTTGAGGGCCACAAAAATGATCCTGCTGGCCAAAA